>CAWUDS030003390.1:0-128676 GCA_963859935.3 Lathyrus sativus
AAATAAGATTCCATCATTCCAACAGAAATCAAAATATGAAGTTAACACCTACACTCATAGATTCTATGTCTATTGGCAATCTTATGAACATGCTGATTTGACAGGAGGGCAACAAGTACAATTTAAATCAACAGGGTCTAGCATGTTGGATGAAACAAAATCAAAACAGGCTAAACCATAATGCCATCACAGAAATGCATCAGGTCATAACATGAACATTGACTCAGCAAACATTCATGATGGCCTCAAACAGTGGTATTTTTTCAATAAGACACAAACAACCACTTGGCATCACAAAACCAACATTAAACATCAGTTTTAATGACCTGCTTTTTCATGGCAGCTACTACCTTAATGCAGGCCAACACAGATTGCTGTCACTTAAACCAAAACAGTTGGTGCAGAAGAAAATACATTTGTGTAACCTTGTGTGGTCATGTGATCATGAGCAATGGTTCAAATGCAATCCAAACATAATGACTTAAAGCAAACATAACAAAACCACATACCAAATGAAGACTTGACCAAACTAAAGATTTGAAAACAGAAGATCAACACTCAAACCTCATGGCCATCCAGATTAGTCCACAACTTCAATCAAATAAGATTAATGCAAGAAAACAACCTAAAGTTAAACAAAACAAACTAACAAGACTTGATCCTTCCTCATTAGCCTATACCAAACACTTTGCATTGCCATCACCTATATTCTTCTGATCAGTTCTAGCAGTAGTATGAATCTGACAAAGCATTCAAGCATAGCAGCCTCTAATCAAAGTAAACCAACAACAGTTGTATGATGCTTCAAAAATCTTACCCTAATGACTTCAACACAATCATCAGCACAAGATTGGTTCAAGTGATATGGTGGCAAGCAGCCAGCAAGTCCCTTCATCAAAAGTCCCTTATTCCCTTGAATTAGCTTGAGCCAGTAGCAACATGTTCAGGAACAGTCCTTGGTATCCACTGAAATTCTTCCCTCAACAAAAACTCAACTGATAGGTCCTTTCAAAATGAACTAGGGTCAAGACAAATTTGGAAAATAGTTTCCAACCTGCAAGTCTCAATTCCAGGTTTGATACACTATTGAATGGGTATGATGTTTTGAGGACAAGGAGTAATAGACTGAAATTACCCAAATGCTAGACATCTTCAAAAACTGACGCCTTGGTGCTTGGACACTAATCTGTATCAACAGTCCACAACAGTTGGGATAATCAAGGTGATCCTTTTAGTCTAAGTCCTAGGGCTATCAGAACTGAAAAAGAAGCAAATTTGAACTGCTAAACACACAGCTGGCTGATACTAGGATGCTGGTTTGAGGGTTTGAAAACTGATCATCATTGGGTCCTGATCCATACTTGTGAGGTCACAGTTCCAGGATAAAATGCTTACTTCTTTCACAACTGTTGTGAGACCAAAATCTGATAACTCCAAATGAAGATTCAAACAAAAGGGGGAAGATGGCACTAGAAGTTAGGCATCCAATGGAAAACTCAAGTTAGTGAAAACCAACTTTAGCAGCATAGCACCAATATTTACAAATCTCAACTTGTCATCACAAAGCTAGTGCCTAACATTAGTTAAAAAAAAAATCTATTTTACTTTGTATTTATCCTACTGCTGCAACAAAGGCTCCTAGCATCTCTTGCTTATCCCTCCATATTGGTGACTGCCCCCTTCATATGCCAACAGTCTAGTTGAAACAGAAATGCAAGAACAAACAAAGAACAAAGTATAATGCAAGAACACTAAGTCAAAGCTATTCTAAACTCTAGCTAAGATAACAGTAAGGTCAGCAACAATCCCTAACTTGTCAAAACATGCTATGCTGTCCACATCAGGCCCTAAGGAGTACTTGTGCTCTTCATGGGGGACCCTTATCATGATGGTGTCTGTTACTTAGCAGGGTTCTAACAATGAGTCAACTTCATAAGATCAAGATATAGTCTCTATGCCTCAACACCCCCAAGGTAGCCAACACTGATTAAGTCCTCTCATCATAGAATAAAGTTTCCACACTTAACAATCTCAGGATGCACAAATTGAAGCAAGCAGACTGAGGATTCTAACGTTAAAATAAGAAAACTCATTTTCAAAACAAAAACTGGTGGCAAGGCAAGATATCCTACAAGTTAATAGTAGATTACGGATAAATCTCATGGGGAAGTCCTGCCAACTAACATCAGAATTAATCTCATGGAGTATGCAGCAGCCTGACTGCATTTTGTCAAACATATTACCACCAATTTATTCAACAGCCTTGCTAAATTTCAAACAAGCTTTTCACCAGCATAGTCAACACTTTGCTTTGACAGAAAGAACACATGGTAACCAATCCTTGACAACGACAAATATTGACATACAGTCTAAGAGTCACTTAAAACTTATTTTTCCAAACAAACAAGGGTTAAGTAAATCAACAGCAAACCATAACTTCAAATTTCACCAAAATGCTAAAGTATTAAAATGATGCAAAATTAATGGAGACTAATCACTTACCTCTTGGAGTTCTTTTCAAACAAGTTGGGGCAGTTAAGAAAACCAGAGATTTACACTTCACCTCTTGCCCTGCTTTTTTCTTCACCTTTAAGTAACAACTCCCTTTTGATGCCAAATGTCAAAATATGCTTTTCCAATGATTTCTAAGAGTTTGGACAGCTGAGAAATAGTAAGGTTGAGGTGTATGTGTAAGAGCACAGATTGTGTCTCAGTAATATCTCTATGTTTTGATGATAACATCAATGATAATTTGTATACAAGAATTATGCTCTCTAAATTTGTTCTAAACTGTTTTCTACAGGCACAAAAGATTTTAATCTTAAAGAGCAAATTTGAAGTGAACAATGAATTCTGAATGGCTCAAGAGCATCTGAAGATTAGAAGAATCTGAAGTATAAGAGCTTAGTCATCAAGATTCTGAAGATACAACACGCTGCATGCATTATCAAGAATCTGAATGAAAGAAGACTCTGAGTGAAGAGACTCTGAATGAGAGAAGACTCTGATCTGAGTGAAGACTCTGATCTAAGAGTATGTTACGCTTCAAGCACACAGCTGCACCAGACTCTGATTCATCAACATCTGAAGAACATCTTAGGCTCTGAAGTTTCCAGAAGGTTCTGAAGACTGAAGACTCTGATATTGATTGTTGATCTGAACTATCTGAAGAATTATTTGAAGAAGATTATTTTAATATATCCGTTGGAATATGCCAGCAAATCTTTCCTTAATTGGGATAGACAAAATTCTCTGCAAGAATATTATTCCTCTGGTACATTCCACATATGGTATAATCACAGCTCAGCAGACAATTGCTACACCCACTATTTGTGCGCCGTCTCTCTGCTGCAATAGTACAAAGGACAGTACTATTTTGATATTGGAAATATCTTCTCTAACGGTAAAATATTCTCTCCAATATTCAAGTGGCTATATAAAGGACATCATAGCTCATTCTTCAAGTGCCGAATTAAGACGAATATTGAAAATCTTCTCTGACGCGAAAAACTCACAAGCTCTCATATTCTTCACTGTTCATACATTGTTCTAAACTTAGAGAAATAACACAGTTGTGTTTATAGCTTTCATAGAAGCATTTCTTACTCTTTCATTGTATTACATTAATTTGTAAAGGAAGTTTTCCTTAAGAGGATCTAGGTTAGATCAGTAGCTCTTAAGAAGACTAAGAACAGTTGTTCTTAGGTGTGCTATTTGTAATCAGTTGATTTGAATAGTGGATTAAGTCCTTGTTGAGAAAGGCAAATCACTCTTGAAAAGGGTGGACTGGAGTAGTTGAGTTCAACGAACCAGGATAAAAATACTTGTGTTTTTATCTTTGATTATTTTCTGTCATACTTATTCAACCCCCCCTTCTAAGTATTTTCTCACCTTCAGTTGGCATCAGAGCTCCGGTTCTGAGTGTGCATTCGCTTAACCGTGACAGATAAAGATCCAGTGAGAAAAATACTCTGTTATTTATTTGGTTGCTAATATGGGTGATATTCCTACATCAAGCAACAAATATGAAGGAGACAGAATCAGCACCAAACCTCCAATGTTTGATGGAGAAAAATTTGATTATTGGAAAGATAGACTTGAAAGTTTTTTCTTGGGGTATGATGCTGATCTCTGGGATTTAGTCATTGATGGGTATGAACATCCTACTAAGGATGGCAAAAAGATTGATAGAAAATCAATGACTGAGGAGCAGAAGAAAGAATTCAAGAATCATCACAAAGCCAGAACCATACTTCTGAATGCAATCTCTCATACAGAGTATGAAAAGATTACCAACAGAGAAACTGCTCATGATATGTTTGAGTCTCTCAAAATGACTCATGAGGGAAATTCTCAGGTGAAAGAAACAAAGGCTCTGGCGCTGATACAGAAGTATGAAGCGTTCAAAATGGAAGAATCTGAGAACATTGAGACTATGTTTTCCAGATTTCAGATTCTAACAGCTGGGTTGAAAGTTCTGGACAAGGGCTATTCAACATCTGATCATGTCAAGAAGATCATCAGAAGTCTTCCTACCAGATGGAGACCTATGGTGACTGCATTGAAGCTGGCCAAGGATCTGAACAAAATCTCATTAGAAGAACTCATCAGTTCTTTGAGAAGTCATGAGATTGAGCTGGAGGAAGATGAACCCCAGAAGAAAGATAAAGGTAAATCCTTAGCTTTTAAATCTAACAAATCTGTTAAAGCGTTGCAGGTTAATGAAGAAAGCTCTGAGGAATCTTCTTCTGAAGAAGAAGATGAACTATCTATGCTGTCCAGAAGGATCAACAAACTCTGGAAGCACAAAGGGAAAAAGTTCAACAACTTCAGAAGATCTGATCAAAAGAGAGAATCTTCTGGACACAGAAGATCTGGCAAGAAAGAGATCACTTGCTTTGAATGTAAAGAACCTGGACACTACAAGAGTGAATGTCCCAAACTTCAAAAGGAAAAACCCAAAAGGAAGTTTGATAAAAAGAAAAAGGTTCTGATGGCTACATGGGATGACTCAGATGAATCTGAATCATCTTCTGAATCTGAGGAAGAATGTGCAAATGTTGCGCTGATGGCCAACACAGATGATCAAGATGAAGGAACGTCATCATCTGAATCTGAGTCAGAATCAGACTCTGACTCTGAAGAGGTATTTTCTGAACTCTCCAGAGCTGAACTTGTTGAAAGTTTATCTGATATGTTGGAAAGCTACAGCAAGATTAAACTCAAATACAAGAAGCTGAAAAGCAATCTTGAATCTGAGATTAATCTTCTGAGAACAGAACTTGTTGAGCAGAAAGAAATAAATTTTAAACTCAAAAATGATTTAGAAACAACTCAACAAGAATCTGATACTGAAACAGAGTCAAGTGAAAATATTTTAGAAAAATATGACTCCAGTTTTAGAAAATTCCTCACTAAAAGCATAGACAGAAGCAAAATGGCTTCTATGATCTATGGTGTTAGTGGGAACAACAGAAGAGGCATTGGATGTGAATCCTCCTCTGGAAGCAATCCAAAGTCTGTTGATAAACTCTTCATCAAGAAGACTCCTCTATATTCTCATTTCAAGTTTGGTCATCTGAATGATATTAAACATACAAGCTCTGAAAAGAGTACTTATGTGTTTAAGCCAAGGGTTAGCCAGAATAAACACTATGTTGAAAAACAGAAGTTTAGGCAAAACCACAGAACATCTAACCCCAAAGGACCCAAGAAGATCTGGGTACCTAAAAGTCAAATAATACCTGTTGCAGATGTTCTTAGCAGCAAAATCCAGACACCAATCATGGTACCTGGACTCTGGATGCTCACGACATATGACGGGCGAAAGGTCTATGTTCCAAAGCCTGGAACTTAGATCTGGAGGGGACGTGAAATTTGGAGGGAACCAGAAGGGCAAGATCATTGGCTCTGGTACAATAGGTAATGGTAACCTACCCTCTATTTCTAATGTTCTGTTAGTTGAAGGATTGAAACATAATCTATTGTCCATAAGTCAATTAAGTGACAATGGTTATGATATCATCTTTAATCAAAAATGTTGCAAAGCTGTATGTCAAAAGAATGGTTCAATCCTATTCAGTGGAAAGAGGAAAAACAACATTTACAAAATTAACCTTTCAGAACTTAAAGTTCAAAATGTAAAATGCCTTTTATCTGTGAATGATGAGCAATGGGTCTGGCATAGAAGATTGGGACATATTAATATGAGACGTATATCTCAGATTAATAAACTCAATCTGGTCAGAGGACTCCCTAATCTGAAGTTCAATTCAGATGCTCTGTGTGGCGCATGTCAAAAGGGTAAATTTTCAAAATCTCGTTTTAAACCAAAAAATGTTGTTTCCACCTCTAGACCATTGGAATTACTTCACATTGATCTGTTTGGACCAGTGAAAACTGCATCCATCAGAGGCAAGAAGTATGGGTTAGTCATTGTAGATGACTACAGCAGATGGACATGGGTAAAGTTTCTAAAACACAAGGATGAGTCTCATTCTGTGTTCATTGACTTCTGCAATCAAGTCCAGACTGAAAAAGAATGCAAAATTATTAAAGTCAGAAGTGATCATGGTGGCGAATTTGAAAACAAATATTTTGAAAAATATTTTTCTGAAAAAGGAATTGCACATGATTTCTCCTGTCCTAGAACTCCACAACAAAATGGAGTTGTAGAGAGGAAAAATAGAACATTGCAAGAGATGGCCAGAACCATGATCAACGAGACAAATCTGGCAAAACATTTTTGGGCAGAAGCAATAAATACAGCATGTTATATTCAGAACAGAGTGTCTGTAAGACCTCTTCTGGAAAAGACTCCCTATGAATTGTGGAGAAACAGAAAGCCCAACATTGCTTATTTTCATCCATTTGGATGTATTTGTTATATGCTCAACACTAAAGATCATCTGAACAAGTTTGATTCCAAAGCACAGAAGTGTTTCATGCTTGGTTATTCTGAACGCTCTAAAGGCTACAGAGTATTCAATACTGAAACACAGATTGTGGAAGAATCTATTCATGTTAGATTTGATGATAAGCTTGGCTCTGAAAAGCCAAAGCAAGTTGAAAGTTCTGCAGATAGAGAAGTTATTCTCACAGACTCTGAAGGCTCAGAGGCAGACAAGACTGAAGACAAAGACTCTGAAGCAAACCCAGATGCTACGCCTCTAACTTCCCAACTTGACAATCTGCATATTTCTGAAAGACCAACAGTCAGAGGATCTTCTTCCAGAATGAAAGCTTTTCATCCAGAGGATGTGATAATTGGAAAGAAAGATGATCCAATAAGGACAAGAGCATTTCTCAGAACTTCTGAATCTTCCTTCTGTGGCTTAGTGTCAATTATAGAACCAACATCTGTTGATGAGGCTCTGGAAGATAATGAATGGATTTTAGCTATGCAAGAGGAGCTGAATCAATTCACAAGGAATGAAGTCTGGGATCTGGTTCCAAGACCTAAAGGTTTCAATGTCATTGGAACAAAATGGGTTTTCAGAAATAAACTGAATGAAAAAGGAGAAGTTGAAAGGAACAAAGCAAGACTGGTTGCTCAAGGCTACAGTCAACAAGAAGGCATAGACTACACAGAAACATATGCTCCTGTTGCAAGGTTAGAGTCTATACGCTTGCTTATTTCATTTGCTGCACAACATAACATCACTCTTTATCAGATGGATGTTAAAAGTGCTTTTCTTAATGGAATTATAGAAGAGGAAGTGTATGTCCACCAACCTCCTGGTTTTGAAAATGAAAATTTTCCAGATCATGTTTACAAACTGAAAAAATCTCTTTATGGACTAAAACAAGCTCCCAGAGCTTGGTATGAGAGGTTGAGTAATTTTCTTCTGAAGAAAAATTTCATCAGAGGAAAAGTGGATACCACACTATTTTGTAAAACCATTAAGAAAGATTTGTTGATTTGTCAAATTTATGTAGATGATATTATTTTTGGATCAACAAATATTATGCTTGGAAAGGAGTTTGCTAAATGTATGCAGGAAGAATTTGAGATGAGCATGATGGGAGAACTGAAATTCTTTCTGGGAATCCAAGTAAATCAGACTCCAGAGTGCACCTACATACATCAGACCAAGTATGTTAAAGAGCTTCTGAAGAAGTTTAACATGTTGGATAGCAAAATGGCAAAGACTCCAATGCATCCTACAAGCACTCTAGGTAAGGAAGAGGTAAGTAAGAAGGTAGATCAGAAACTCTACAGAGGTATGATAGGATCTCTTCTTTATTTGACTGCTTCTAGACCAGACATTCTGTTTAGTGTTTGTTTATGTGCTAGATTCCAATCAGATCCTAGAGAATCACACTTAACTGCTGTTAAGAGGATTCTAAGGTATCTGAAAGGTACTGCTAATGTTGGTTTGTGTTACAGAAGATCTGACAAATATTCACTAGTTGGATTCTGTGATGCTGACTATGCTGGAGATAGAGTTGAGCGCAAAAGTACTTCTGGAAGCTGTCAGTTTCTTGGAAGTCATCTGATCTCATGGTACAGTAAGAAGCAACCAACAATTGCACTATCAACCACAGAGGCAGAATACATTGCTGCTGCTGGGTGTTCCACTCAGATGCTCTGGATGAAGAGTCAACTAGAAGATTATCAAATCTATGAGAGTAATCTTTCTATCTTCTGTGACAATACTTCAGCTATATGTTTATCCAAAAATCCAATTTTACACTCTAAGGCCAAACAAATAGAGATTAAACATCATTTCATCAGAGACTATGTTCAGAAGGGTGTAATAAATTTAGCCTTTGTTGATACAGATCATCAATGGGCAGATATTTTCACAAAACCCCTTGCTGAAGATAGGTTTAAGTTTATTCTGAAAAATATTTGTATGGATTTTTGTCCAGAGTAATATTTCTCAGAGTCAACTTCTCAGATGCTAAGTGTTTAACACTCTGAAGTATTTCATCTGTTTTGCTTGTTTATTTTATCTGTGATTTATTTTGTGAAACTCTGTACTGACCATCTCAGAGGATCTGAAAGTTGAAAACGTTTCATTTCTTAAGAGTTACAGAATCACATGCAAAGCAAACACGTGTCACTCAGAATCTGAAAAGATGGAGTACACCTACTGATTATGACGTTTAAGGTATTGCTTTGAAAATCTCAATCTGTCTTGATTTTCCCCCCAAATGTCATATCATAATTAAAAATGATTACTTTTCATTTAATGCAAACGTGCGTATGTGTCCTATGTATGTCTGTTGTGTTTCCCATGCGTGTTTTATTTCTCTATTTAAACCACTCTCTTAACACATTCACACTTTTCACATTCTCAACACATATGCGCTTTTGTCTGTTGTTCTCTCTCTTTTCAAACCCTAAACGAACCCAGAAACCTTCATCTCCTTCTTCATCATCAACAATGGCATCTACATCAAAAGCTGTTACTACCAAAGATGCTACCACTATCATTGAACCAGTACGCACTCTCCTGACTCCTGTTGATTCTCTAGAAGTGTTGTGTGAAAGTTTCGTGGATTTGGAAGATCTTGCTGAAAATGGGTTTGATCTGATTCCTTCAATCAAAGCACAAGGCTGGGACGGTTACTTTGATAGGCTTATGGGTCCTGTGTATCCAAAGTTAGTGAAGGAGTTTTGGATCCATGCATTCGCTACTCCAAAGTTCGTTCATTCTTCTGTGCTGGGTAAGAAGATTGTTATCACTGAAAATTTGATCAGGAAACTTATAGGTTTCAAGGCAACTGATGGAGTAACCTCTCTGTCTTCTGCGCGTGAAGACCTGAAAGATGTTTGTCAAGAAATCTGCACTACTGGTGAACCTTGTAAGAAGGTTAAGTTTTTGAAACCCACTTACAAGTTATGGGCTAAGATTTTCTTGAACACCATTTTTCACAGACCCTCTTCAAACTCATCTGATTATGTTAATGCTGAACAACTTTACTTCATGTATTGTTTACATCAAAACATTCAGATTGATCTTCCTTATCTGTTGTTTAATCATCTGGTATCTCACGTCAAGGAAACAAGGGAAACTGCCAGAGATAAAACTGGAAGAGTCAGAACATGGATCCCTATGGGAAGACTGATTTCAGATATTCTGATAGAAAACCAACTTGTGGCGCATCTGCAAGAGGCTGGGTTGACAGAAGATCTGAACTTTATCATTGGCTCTGAAATAAATGGTTTAACTCTGAGAAGGATGAAATTGGTTGAAGATTTATCTGAGAAACCAAGGAAAACTAACTCTGAAGAAGTTAGGGGTAGAAGGATTCCTGTTGAGGATTTTCCTTTATTCACCTCAGATGAACCCAGAGAACTTATAGCTGAGTATGTTGCTTGCTGCATCAGAGATGGTGTTGAGATTCCTGCAAATCTTGTGCAGAAGGAAGGCCAAGTTCTTCCTGATTTAACAAGGGAAAGAAGACGAAAGAGAAAAGCTGATAAAGAAGGTCATCAGAAGAAAAGAAAGCATTCAGATGCTGAGAAGAAGAAGAAAAGAAAGAAGCTGAAGAAGGTTCAACAAAATCCTCCTGCAGCAACTTTTGAAGAGATAAGAGATACTCTGAAACAGGTATTTAACACTGATTCTAATCCTGTTCATCATTCTGCTACCCCCACACCATCTGACTCACCCCTCATATTTAAAAGATCTAGACCATCTGAGACTCATACACCACAACCAACAAACATTCAAACACCACAATCCAAACAAACTCAACAAACAACACCACAACCTCAAAACACCATCCCAGAATCTACCATTCCAGAGGATGTTCACCCTGAACATTCTGACCAACCTGAAAATCTCATTAACCCTAATGAGATATTAGATATCACACCCTTAAACCGTTCTATCATTTTATCTTCAACTTCTGAAAAATCAAACCACTCTGATACATCATCTGATGATGAATCTTCTGGTTTCATTAATGAATGTTTGAATGATCTCAAACAACCTCGTACTGAGAGTGTTTGGAAACAACTTTTTAAATCTCCCACTTCTGAACATCCACCTTCTCCACAAAACTCCCCAACTCAAACTCTCACTCCACAACCCACTGAAATCCAAAACACTCCACAACCAACATCTGAACCACAACCAACATCTGAACCACAACCAACATCTGAACCACAACCAACATCTGAACCACAAACCACCCAACAAACATCTGAACCACAAAACAACCAACCATCATCTGAACATCCATCCTCACAACCTCAACCTTCTAAACAAACACCCCAAACACAACCAACCCAACCCAGAATCCCTGATGAAGCAGAATTGGGATCAAGTGTTTATACTATGTTAAAAGATTTTGACAAGGATAATGTCTCAGACTTTGCTGACATTATGAATGTGTGCATGACTACTATGGACAAAGAGGCTGCTAATGCTGTATGGAAGAAATATCTTTACAGACTGAATAGGGAGGCTTTGAAAATCAAGACTCAATGTCTTAAATTGTCAAAAGTAAGGTTTGCTGCTTATCAGAAACGGATTAAGAGAAACCCTCCTCCTATTCTTCTTCTAGAAGCTCCTCCACCTCCAGAAATTCCTGCACCTGATGTTGCTCAGATTGTTTCAGAATCCACTGTTCCAGAATCTTCTATTTCAGTAACTACAGATCTTCAGAAGGATGTCAAAGAACTAAAGGATTTTATGGTTGATCAAAAGAAGACAAATGAAGAAATGAAAACTTGGATGGCTAAGCAAGATGAAAACTCTGAAAGGATTACAGCACTGCTGCAACTCATTGCTTCTCAACAAGCCTCATCTGCTAAACCTTCTTGATGTTTTGCACAAGTTTTTCATGCTTTGTTTTGTTTTTGATTGTCTTCTGATATGTTTTGTTTGCTTCTATCTGAATCTGGATGTTATCTTAATGAAAATGATCTTTTGCTTATCTGGATATGTGTTTCTTCTGCATCTTTACTGTCTTTTAAAATTCTTTTTGATTATGACAAAAAGGGGGAGAAACAAAATAGAATCTGATTGTTCAAATCTATAAGCAATTATCTGAACTAAGTCAGACATGTTACTAACATTCTTTGAATCTAACCAGACTCTGACAAATTTATCTAACCAGACTCTGACAAAATTCATTGAAGTTTTTTTCTGAGATCTATCTTTTCAGAACCTGATCAAAAATAGCTAAATCTGAGTAAACCAGACTCTGATATCTAAAGACCTGACTCTGATATCTAAAGACCAGACTCTGATATCTAACCTTGAGTACTATGATCTAAAAGATAACTCAAGACAGGAAATGGCAAGATAAACAACCAAGTGATTCTGAAGTTGTTCATCTGGCATCAAGCTTTTATATGACATCAAGCTTTGGCATCAAGCTCTAATATGGCATCAAGCTTTGACTCTAGAAGTCAAACATATGTCAACCAGGATATGTCAACCAGGATTTGTCAACCAGGCTTCAATCCGGATGTTAATCAGGCTCTGAACCCAAAATGCAATCAGGCTCTGAATCTGAAATGAAATCAGGCTCTGAATCTGAAATGTACTCAACCAGAAAGGGAAGTATCTAATTCCATTTGAGTATTCATTTCAGGGGGAGATTGTTAATCTCAGGGGGAGTAATTTTAATTCATTTTTATTGAACAAATTGCTCATGTTTTGTCATCATCAAAAAGGGGGAGATTGTAAGAGCACAGATTGTGTCTCAGTAATATCTCTATGTTTTGATGATAACATCAATGATAATTTGTATACAAGAATTATGCTCTCTAAATTTGTTCTAAACTGTTTTCTACAGGCACAAAAGATTTTAATCTTAAAGAGCAAATTTGAAGTGAACAATGAATTCTGAATGGCTCAAGAGCATCTGAAGATTAGAAGAATCTGAAGTATAAGAGCTTAGTCATCAAGATTCTGAAGATACAACACGCTGCATGCATTATCAAGAATCTGAATGAAAGAAGACTCTGAGTGAAGAGACTCTGAATGAGAGAAGACTCTGATCTGAGTGAAGACTCTGATCTAAGAGTATGTTACGCTTCAAGCACACAGCTGCACCAGACTCTGATTCATCAACATCTGAAGAACATCTTAGGCTCTGAAGTTTCCAGAAGGTTCTGAAGACTGAAGACTCTGATATTGATTGTTGATCTGAACTATCTGAAGAATTATTTGAAGAAGATTATTTTAATATATCCGTTGGAATATGCCAGCAAATCTTTCCTTAATTGGGATAGACAAAATTCTCTGCAAGAATATTATTCCTCTGGTACATTCCACATATGGTATAATCACAGCTCAGCAGACAATTGCTACACCCACTATTTGTGCGCCGTCTCTCTGCTGCAATAGTACAAAGGACAATACTATTTTGATATTGGAAATATCTTCTCTAACGGTAAAATATTCTCTCCAATATTCAAGTGGCTATATAAAGGACATCATAGCTCATTCTTCAAGTGCCGAATTAAGACGAATATTGAAAATCTTCTCTGACGCGAAAAACTCACAAGCTCTCATATTCTTCACTGTTCATACATTGTTCTAAACTTAGAGAAATAACACAGTTGTGTTTATAGCTTTCATAGAAGCATTTCTTACTCTTTCATTGTATTACATTAATTTGTAAAGGAAGTTTTCCTTAAGAGGATCTAGGTTAGATCAGTAGCTCTTAAGAAGACTAAGAACAGTTGTTCTTAGGTGTGCTATTTGTAATCAGTTGATTTGAATAGTGGATTAAGTCCTTGTTGAGAAAGGCAAATCACTCTTGAAAAGGGTGGACTGGAGTAGTTGAGTTCAACGAACCAGGATAAAAATACTTGTGTTTTTATCTTTGATTATTTTCTGTCATACTTATTCAACCCCCCCTTCTAAGTATTTTCTCACCTTCAGTATGTATGATCAAAACCTTAAGGAAGTGTTTAGAACAAAGTTTAATGGTTTTTATAGCTTTTGGTCAAAGTATGGTGAGGAGAAAGTTGACTTTTTGATTTTTTGAGTTTTTTGGTGGTTCAAGGGATTACACACCTTCTATATGTGATTTAGAAGATGTGTGGATGGTTGTGGGAGTGTTGATAATGCTAGAAATGAAAATGGCATGAAAGTTGTAAAATGCCGGTTTTTGGCGTTTTTAAGCTTTTCTTCACTTACTAGCAAAGAGAGAAAGAGAAAGAGAGCTGTAATGCTTGGTGTTTTTAAGCAACTCTGGTGTGGTTTGAAGATGGTGAGAATGCCTCTATTTATAGGAGGAATGAGGGTGAGGGCAGCTTGGTAACTTCCATTTTTGAAAGGAGTTTCATGAAGTTTTGAAGTGAATCTTGCCAATATCCTTGTGGCAGCCCTCTTCACACCAGTTGCAAGGCTCAATGCAATAAAAATCAGCTTATATGAGTTGTAGGAAGTGACCTTATAGTGAGAAAGGACAAACCCCCATGTTGCAGCCCCCCCCCCCCCCCAACCTTCTCTCTCTTGTTGTACCTTTTGTACTTTCTTCTACTAAAGTAATGGATTTTGCTCAAGATCTTGTACTTGCTTGGATTCTCTTCTGAATTTGTCTATTCCAACCTCTAAATTCATCATATCATATGTCCATCCATGGTTAGAGATGAAGTGTATGGTTGGGAACCAAGTGTATGTTGGGTTTAGGCAAGTTAACAAATTAGTGCACAGGCTCATCTTTCACACTTCATAACTCTCAGCTCATAACTCCTCTTGGGGAGTTCTTGTACTTTTTGGAAAGCCCCTATGTAGCTCTACAACATTCATGTTTGCCAAAAGTTCCAAATCTATGTGCACCTTGGTTGAAAAGTCCCTTAAAGTCAGCAAAAAACAAGTTTTAGTGCAACCAGATTTTCAGAATTTCACTAAGTGTTTTGTACTAAAAATCGATTTTGATGATAACTCCAATTCCATGCATTTTCTGAGAGTGGACTAGTATAGGACTTTTGTAGGAATTGTTAAGAGCTTTCCGACGAGCTTCGAACCACCTCAATCGGGTGTGCGGTTAGGGAGTTAGGGTTTAGCCCCTTTCGAAACCCTAATTTCCCGTTTTTCCAATTACTCTCACGTCTTTGATCCGATGATCATGAAAATTGATATGTAGGTCCCTCATGACATAAGGAACAACTTTGCTTAACCACTTGAAGTCCAATTCCTAAAACTTGAGGGGGTTGACTTTTCGGTCAACCGTACGATCGATCGGCGATTACCGAACTGTCTGTTCATGCTTCGGAGCTTCCAAGACTTTGAAACTCTTTGGGGGAATTCACTAAGCCATATGCACTTTTTAAACCATACTTCCATCTTTGAATTATTTCCCGAGTCTAAAGTCAAACTACAGTTGACCTTTTTTGACTCGCAAAACCCTAATTGGGTGCCTTAACTGCACTGCACCCCATCTGTGGGTGATTACCTCAAATTGAACTCACACATGGCCCAATATGATACTCTTGATCTTATTTCACGAATGATTCATCCCAAAGCGATGGTTGCCCAATCCTCGAACCTTCGATTTTATCAGTGCGGAGCCCCGTTTCATCTGTGTCTTGACAAAACACACTTTGAAACTTGTTAAGGTTAGATAAATAAATGCATATGATATGAAGAGGATATAAGGGATCAAAATTTGGGGTGCAACACTAGGATATCGCATCCTATGCCTACGTACTTTCATACAGCATGAAAGATCAGAGCAAACGTAGTTCGGGCCATGTATGACACAAGTCTGTCTTGATTGTTTTTATCCTTCTTCTGAAAAGGGTTTTCCTGATTATGGGTCCAAGCGGACAAAAATGACATTTTTTGATTGGTTTACAGTCTTTTACGCAAGAACTGTTTTTTATTGTGTTTGAAATGTTTATTGTGTTTTTCTGATTGTTTTGAGAAAGAAGAGACAACAACTCTAAAACCTAAGGTTTAAAAGGGAATCAAAATCTACCCTAATGTTGTCATGCATGGATGAGAACCTAATGTCTGTCATATTTCTCTCCTGCGCAGAGAGAAACAGAGATCCTAAGGGGATAAACGGAAAAAACAACAACATATATACAGTAAAGCAGTAAAATGCATGAATGCAGCAATACAAGCGAGGCAAGGGAGTCCCACTCAACCTCGAACCTAGAAAACAACAGGCAAAGTGAAACAACTTCACTTCAACCTCAAGGGGAAAATCATCAAACAATACAGTCAAGAAACTCAAACAATACATCACCAGCTCTAAACAGCACCAGCAGCTTTAAACAGCAAAACCTGACAGCACAAGCTCCTTCTTTTATCAGTCTTCAAGGCAAGGGACTTCATCTTCAATCTTCAAAGTTCTTCAAAGCAAGCTCTCCTAGATGAGTAATAGTTCACAAGATGATTTGGGATGTTAAACAGTCAGTTAACCACCAAAGGTGGCATACAGACTGTTAACAAAATACAAACTGTTTCTCTCAAAAGTTCTATCTCCTAGATACTGTCACTAATCCTTCCAAAGGAAGGAGGTGAGTATCAAAGAGAGACTTTGAATCATAGAGAAGAATGGAGGCAACAGAAGCCATCCATATTTGTGAAGAAATTTTCTATTCTAAAGCTCTACCTAGCTCCTAGGTCCTATGATCTTCAATCAATCTTCAAGCAAGCCTAGCATCTTCATCAAGCTTTGATCTTCAACTTCAACTTTGTCTTCAATATGCTTCATCTTCATGCTCTTCAAACCAAGCCCATACCCCCAAGCAAGCCCAATAAGCCCATACAAACAAAATAAACCCCAAAAGGGCACACCAAACAAGCATACAATTGCAAAATATACTAAAAATATTAATATGATAGGGAAAATTCTAATATTATTTCTAGGGGATCTACTATACCTACCCTTAATACCCTATATGCCCCAAGTCCTAATTCAATCTAAAAAACCCAAAAGAAATTGTTTTAATGCACCTAAGTTGTGTTTAAACCCTAAAATATTCTAAGTTTTTTATTACACCATATCTATTTCAACATTTTTTGTTACCATTTTTATTCTAAAGTTTTATCACAAAGAAAATTAAAAAAACTACACTATGTTAGTATTTTTATTGGATTTATCCTAATATTTTTATCACTACAATTTTTAACCTAAAGTTTTTATTACCTAAAGTTTTTTATTATCTTTTGCTATCTAACCTATATTAATATTCTTAATGTTTTCTATACACTATATTTTTTTTATCCTAAGGTTTTTATACTAATATATGCACACTAAATTTCTAATATATCTTTTATTATGTTTTTTTTATTCTAAGTTTTCTAATGTCATTCTAATATTATTCTAATGTTAATCTAATGTTAATCCTAATTAAACTAAATCTAAACATTAAAATAAGGCTTAAAAAAAAAGAAACAAAATAAATGCCAAACAGGGGATGCACTATTAAGCTACAAAGGTGTTTTAACAGTAAAGAAGGGAAAGGCCCAGCCCAGGTGCTTGTCTCATATTCACTCAGCCAGGGGGGGTGCGAAATCAAATAGATGCATCATCAGCAAGATGTCTGGGCTTAAATGAAGCCCAATAACCAGATTAGTAATGCATTGGGTGTAATGAGAGGAAAAGAGGTATACCAAGCAATAGGTTCGTGGGCTCAACTAAGCCCGTAACCCAACGTTCATCAAACGAAATCAATCCCCCTCTCAGCAACACTCTATACTGTTCACACACATTCTACTCCAAACCCTAACGCCTCCCAAACACTCTCTCCATCTTCTCTCTGAAACTGCACAAACGCAAACGAAAAACCTGCCACCGCCCATCATCAACAAACCTCGATCCTAAAACAAACTTCAATCCTAAATCAAATCCTCACAACATCTACCGCTATCAGTGATTTACACTCAGAATCCCAAATCTTACCCTATCTACCTCACAGAACCTATCGTTCAACTAAGCGGAGGATCTACCCTAAGTCATTTCAACCTAACATTCAAGCTAAAATAAAACATGCAGGTTTTGATCTAGAGAAGGAATAACGAGAGAACCTGGAGGATCTTATGAGGACGGAGATTCTGAGAAGACTTCGAAGGATCTTGATGTTCTTGAAGGAAATCCTGGAAGACGACGTTGAGGGAGACTACGGAGGCGGCGTCGTTTACGTTACGAAGATCAACGACGATCTTGTATGAAAAAAAAAACTCTGACGGCGTCCTTGCGAGAAACTCCAACGAACTACGAAAATTCAAGCGTTGATTTAAAGATGTTGAAGGATGATGAACTCCAAGTGGAGGATGAAGATCTGGATCTTAAACATTTTCTGGAAATGAAGAATGTTCTTTGTTGATGAATGTATGGAGAAACCATAAGAAATACGGGTGATGATTGCTGGAAATTTGTTGGAAACAAATTACTGATGAAGAGGTTTGATGATCGTTGATGAGGTTTTCTGAAAGAAGAATGATCGGAGAACAAGATGAAGATTAGCGGAGATGATTATTGCTTGTGATCGGAGAAGGAAGGAGAAGATTGGTGTAGAAAATCGGATTTTCTGGTGATTTTGTGTTCTCCGGCGAATTGGACGGTGGCCGGAGGTTGTTGGCGGTGGCCGGAGTTGGTTGTCACCGGATTTGCATGGCCGGCGGTGGCATTCCCGGTGAGGTGATGGTGAGGTGACGAGTGTCACGGTAGGTGGCAGAGGGAGTGGTGCATGGAGCACACGTGTTACAAAGGGTTTGTGAGTGGGATATGCGTTGTCACGATTCTGAGCAATAGAGAATGATGTGGCTAGCGGAAAATCATACACGTGCTGGCTATTTATACGCCCCCTGGCCTTTTTGGACTTGCTTAATGGGCCTTCTGAAAACTCTGGATAACTTTAGCCCAAATGATTAACTAATGAAGGATTATGGACAATTAATATGAGAACGAAATGGATTAACGGACATTAAACGAAAACAACAAAAAAAGGATTCCCCTGGTTAGCGTGAAATGAAAATTATGCATGATGATTAATGGATTAATACTGCACTGAACATGGTTAATGAAAATGATAAAACAAAATACTGTGGATTAAAAAAATGAAAAAAAGATGAACGTGAGGGATTAATAAAATGAAAAAAAAATGGACTAATAAACAATGCCAAATGACAATATTCTAATTAAAAACAAATAAAACTCTAAACTCTATTAAACCATTATTCTAAAATCCTATTTAAAAGATTAAAATCTATTAAGAAAACTATTAATATCCATTAAAATCTATTTATTAAAAAGAAACTCTATATTTCTAAATGCTATTTAAGTCTAATAAAAGCCTAAAAAAGCAATTAAATTCGGTTAAAAAAAAAGATAGCGAGACAAAAGCGGAACCAACGACAACCTGGACACCTGAATGTCCTCAAAACACAGCGAGAGCTAAAAACACCCGGGAAGCGCACAACTTCCCGAAAATAACCTGTGATTATCTGGAACGGTCTAGAACCTCTGAAACGTGAACATATGGCTGTAAATCCGATAAAATCACCATGATTGAGAAAATGCACTATATGCAGTATGCGAATGCGAATGCGAAAATGCGTCGAAGCATAAACCGAAAGTGGGACCCGGTTGGTCAAGTTTTAGGGTGCAACAGCTGCCCCTATTCAAACGGCTTGGACCCGACTGGGTGAAGAGCGAACAACCTTCAAACATTCGAGGTACGAGACGTTTGAATACTAAGAACCCGAAAATTTGCCAACTGCAGAAATAAACTGCACAACTGTTTGGGGGACAAAATCCATCACTTGAACCTGATTGTTACGGTAACAACTGATCAACCACCTGATACCGATCTGATTTCAATACTAACCATCTGTGCAACATCAAACTTGTCAATATATGAATAACCTGGACGACTTCACTGGGGGAGTACTTCTGTCAACAAAACATGACCCTGCCAACGATACAGGAAATTAACACCGCCATCACTACGGGTAATAACTCCGCCACCACTACGGGAAATCACTCCGCCACCACTACGGGAAAATAACACCGCCATCACTACGGGTAATAACTCCGCCACCACTACGGGAAATCACTCCGCCACCACTACGGGAAAATAACACCGCCATCACTACGGGTAATAACTCCGCCACCACTACGGGAAATAACTCCGCCACCACTACAGGAAAATAACACCGCCATCACTACGGGAAATAACTCCGTCACCACTACGGGAAATAACACCGCCACCACTGCGGGAAATAACTCCGTCACCACTACGGGAAATAACACCGCCACCACTGCGGGAAATAACTCCGCCACCACTACGAGAAAATGAACACCGCCACCACTGTGGGTAATAACTCCGTCACCACTACGGGAAATAACTCCGTCACCACTACGGGAAATAACTCCGTCACCACTACGGGAAATAACTCCGTCACCACTACGGGAAAATAACACCGCCATCACTACGGGTAATAACTCCGCCACCACTACGGGAAATAACACCGCCACCACTGCGGGAAATAACTCCGTCACCACTACGGGAAATAACACCGCCACCACTGCGGGAAATAACTCCGTCACCACTACGGGAAAATGAACACCGCCACCACTACGGGTAATAACTCCGTCACCACTACGGGAAATAACTCCGTCACCACTACGGGAAATAACTCCGTCACCACTACGGGAAATAACTCCGTCACCACTACGGGAAAATAACACCGCCATCACTATGGGTAATAACTCCGCCACCACTACGGGAAATCACTCCGCCACCACTACGGGAAAATAACACCGCCATCACTACGGGTAATAACTCCGCCACCACTATGGGAAATAACTCCGCCACCACTACGGGAAAATAACACCGCCATCACTACGGGTAATAACTCCGCCACCACTACGGGAAATAACTCCGTCACCACTACGGGAAATAACACCGCCACCACTGCGGGAAATAACTCCGTCACCACTACGGGAAATAACACCGCCACCACTGCGGGAAATAACTCCGCCACCACTACGGGAAAATAACACCGCCATCACTACGGGTAATAACTCCGCCACCACTACGGGAAATAACACCGCCATCACTACGGGTAATAACTCTGGTACAACTTTTCTGCCTATCTTTGCAGCAGCTAGCTCCATCAATCACATGGGTAACACAATATGAGTCTAGTCTTCCAATTTTCAGTGCTGACATGGCAGCAAATCTGAGAAGGACTCTACTGGGGATTTTCTGAGTCCACACTGCCAGACACCTACTTTAACATAGGCGGCAACTTCCAAAAGTCGATTCACGAAATCTTTTGATATTGTTATAACAACGATCTTGAAGAAATACTCCGCTGGAGGGGTAAAAGAAACTTAAACAAGCAACTCTGTGGGGAATAATGCCAAAACTGACATTATCATTACATGTCTCACGCCGAGATCTTGAATGTTTGGCAATTAATTTGAGAAAGAACTCCCTCCACCTGCAAGGGAAACAACACTAGAAAACAAAAGGTTAACCAACCTGGTTTATGTTTCAAAATGCATATGTTTGACAATGGCGTAATGCTCCATTCGACATGGAAATGCTACGTGTTTTTTATTTGGTGGATGCAAATATGACACTATATGCCGATGCAAATGCAGGCTCGAACTGCTGGGATAGCTCTAACAAGCTTGCTTCCTCAATCTTGGCCGTCGAGGACAAATATCACCTTGTTGGGGAGTGAACAGGTATCACAAAGTATTCCAGCAAAATAAATGCCAGGACACACAACCAACTCTGTCGGGAAGAGTTTTAACCTTCGAGTTCCACTGGGAGGAAAGAAAACACTTGCTGAAAAGAGAGAACTCCGCTGGGGACGAAACGATCCTCTTGGGGAAAATCAACTGTCTCCGTTGGGGGAGAGTAAATGACCCTACTGGGAAGGGAATCTCTACTGGGAAGAGTAGACTGCCTGGGTACAGCTCACAAGTTTGGAAATATTAGTCTTCCGAGGCTAAACCACTATGCTCGGGATGGGGGATCCTTTTGGGGGACACCACACTGTCTGAATACAGCCTTCGATCTTGGAATCGCCAAACTCTGCTGAGGGTAAACGACCTTGCTGGAGAATGTCCTTCGAATAAGCTGCGACTAGCTGGGGAATTTGATCCTTCTTTAGTAAGGAACATTGTCATCTCAGCTTCAGGGAATGAAGCGCGACCTGCGTGGGGATTCACTTCACATAACGATCAAGCCTTTCCGTTACGAGCTTCTGGTTAGTACTGCAATCTTCTGATCGTCCGCTTTGTATGGTCAAGAACCCTGCAACACCACAAACGAGACAAGACAAGTCTATGCGACCAAATCTATTCAGGTTAGCGTTAGTGACATCATTTTCAGTCAATTCAAAGTTTTAGCAATTATTGGCAAGGGCCAGCGATGTTATACACTTGCTAGTTTTATTAACCATTAGCGTTTGTCATGTACAAAACAGTAAAGAACAAGCATCAAATACTGAATAACATGTTTTATTGATTGGGCCCCTGAATAGGCAGAGTTTTGTACACGGGATGTAACTCCTGAAAAGAGGAAGCTACGCACAACAAATATACAAGTATGCACAAGAAGCATAGATACAATGACAAATCAAATTTGTACACATGTCGGCAACGTGATGCAGACGAACATCATGAGCTGATCCTCCTATGACTCGCCTGACTCTAGCGCTTTCCCGGTATTCACACTTCTGAAGAGATTGTATGTGATAATCGACCCCTCAGGTAAATTCTCCCGCACCAATGTGCACCGCAGTATCAAATTCGGACCGCAGTCATTTGCTTTTCAAATCCCTAACTTTTGTGTGAACCGCCCTTTGCGGGTTTTCAGTTCACCGGGATACCCTTTTTTGCCGAAGCTGCCCAGTGTAGGTTTTCAACTTCGCGGGTGTACATTTTTTTTAGTTTTATCCCTAATTTTTGCCCGAACCTTTCATTCTGTTTTTGGTTCGCCAGGATGCCCCATTTTTGCCTGGACTCTCTTTTTTCTGTCCAGCGGGTCACTTTCAAGCAAAGTATTTTTTTACTGCGTCCGAATTCACAGGCGACGTAAAGTCTTCACTGTCCATGGCGGACAACAACAAAGCTCCTCCTGAAAAGACTTTTCTGACAACGTATGGCCCTTCGTAGTTGGGGGTCCACTTGCCCCTGTGATCTGCCTGTGGCGGGAGAATCCTCTTTAGCACAAGGTCGCCCGTCTGAAAGCTCCGAGGGTGTATCTTTTTATCATACGCTTTCTTCATTCGGCTCTGGTACAACCGACCATATGCTAGAGAAGCTAACCTCTTCTCATCCATTAAACTCAGCTGGTTCAGCCTGTCTTTCACCCATTCTGCCTCGTCTAGTTGGACATCTCGTAATACCCTCAGGGAAGGAATCTCAACTTCCAGTGGTAACACTGCTTCCATTCCATATACCAACGAGAACGGGGTTGCCCCGGTTGATGTGCGTACCGTCGTACGATAACCATGCAAAGCGAAAGGTAGCATCTCATGCCAGTCCTTATAGGTCACCACCATCTTCTGAACAATCTTCTTTATGTTTTTATTGGCCGCTTCGACAGCGCCATTCATCTTGGGTCGATAAGGAGAAGAGTTGTGATGCTCCACCTTAAAACTCTGACACAACTCCTTCATCATTTTGTTATTTAAGTTCGAACCGTTGTCGGTAATTATCCGCTCGGGGATTCCATATCTGCAAATGATATCTCGCTTGATAAACCTGGATACCACCTGCTTGGTCACATTTGTATAAGATGCCGCTTCTACCCATTTGGTAAAATAATCGATTGCTACCAAAATGAACCGGTGTCCGTTAGATGCCGTTGGCTCGATCTTTCCAATCATGTCGATTCCCCACATTGAGAATGGCCACGGTGACGACATCACGTTCAGAGGACTCGGAGGCGCATGAATCTTATCTGCATAGATCTGGCACTTATGACACCTCTTCGCAAACTTGAAACAATCGGTTTCCATAGTTAGCCAGTAATAACCTGCCCGCAGCAGCTTCCTCGCATAGCATGCCCACCAGCATGCGTACCAAATGTACCCTCGTGTATTTCCTCCATGAGCAACTTCGCCTCTTTCTCGTCTACACAACGTAGTAGCACCAAGTCGTGATTTCTCTTGTATAGGACACCGTCCGGATTCAGATAGAAATTACCCGCCACTCTCCTGAGAGTCTTCTGATCGTGACTGGATGCCCCAGCCGGATATTCTTTATTTTTCAGGAAATTATGGATATCAAAATACCAGGGTTTATCATCAGATGCTTCGTCAATGGCAAATACGAAGGCGGGTCTGTCAAGCCGAGAGATAATAATTTTGGGAGCCTCATTCCAGAAGTTGACCTTATACATGGAAGACAATGTGGCCAGGGCGTCAGCCATCTGATTCTCTGCTCGCGGTACGTGATGCAACTCAACCTTGTCAAAGAAGGGCAACAATCTCCTCGCGTAATTCATGTATGGTATCAAATTAGGCTGACGTGTCTCCCATTCTCCTTTTATTTGATTCACCACCAGAGCTGAGTCTCCGTATACATCCAGATTTTTGATTCGCAAATCAATGGCCTCTTCAAGCCCCATGATACAAGCTTCATATTCGGCTTCGTTATTGGTAACTGGAAAGGTCAATCGAGCGGTAAATGGGATGTGCGACCCATGTGGAGTAGTGATGATTGCCCCTATTCCGCTACCGTAGGAGTTTACAGCTCCGTCAAAGATCAACTTCCATTTGGAACCCAATTCTGGTCCTTCGTCTGGCAACGGTTCTTCACAATCTTTCATCTTTAGGTACATGATATCCTTGTCAGGAAAATCAAACCTCATCGATTGGTATTCCTCAATAGGCTGCTCTGCCAAGTACTCAGATGATACACTCCCCTTTATAGCCTTCTGTGAGACATACTGGATGTCGTATTCGGTCAAAACCATCTGCCAACGGGCAATTCTCCCCGATAATGCCTGCTTTTCGAATACGTATTTGATAGGATCCATCTTAGATATGAGCATGGTTGTATGGTTCAGCATGTATTGCCTCAAACGCTTGGCGGCCCAGGCTAGCGCGCAACAAGTTTTTTCGAGCATTGAGTATCGAGATTCACATTCAGTAAACTTCTTACTCAAGTAGTATATCGCATGCTCTTTTCTTCCTGTCTCGTCGTGTTGAACGAGAACACAACCCATACTTCCCTCAAGAACCGTCAAATACATAATCAAGGGTCTCCCCGCCACTAGAGGTATCAAAATAGGAGGCTCCTGCAAATACTGTTTTATTTTATCGAACGCCTTTTGACAATTTGCATTCCATGTTACAGCCTGGTCCTTTTTCAACATCTTGAATAACGGCTCACACGTAGTTGTTAGGTGAGATATGAACCGAGCGATGTAGTTCAGCCTCCCTAAAAACACGCGCACCTCTTTCTCTGTTTTAGGCGTAGCATCTCTTGTATTGCTTTTATTTTTGCAGGATCAACCTCTATTCCTTTTTCGCTCACGATAAATCCCAGCAGTTTACCCGACCTCACCCCGAAGGTGCACTTGTTAGGGTTCAGTCTCAGCCTGAACTTCCTAAGCCTTTTGAATAACTTCAGCAGATTCACCAAATGTTCTTCCTCCGTCTGCGATTTGGCAATCATATCATCGACATAAACCTCGATCTCCTTATGCATCATGTCATGAAAGAGAGTCGTCATTGCATGCTGATACGTTGCCCCAGCATTCTTTAATCCGAAGGGCATCACTTTGTAACAAAATGTTCCCCAAGGCGTAATGAAGGTAGTCTTCTCCATGTCTTCTGGCGCCATTTTAATCTGATTGTAGCCTGAGAAGCCATCCATGAAGGAGAATACAGCAAATTGAGCAGTGTTGTCAACCAGCACATCGTTGTGAGGAAGTGGGAAATCATCTTTCGGGCTCGCTTTATTCAGATCACGGTAATCTACGCACTTTCTCACTTTACCGTCTTTCTTTGGCACTGGTACAATATTCGCGACCCATGAGGGATATTTTGTAACAGCTAGGAAACCAACATCCCACTGCTTTTGGACCTCCTCCTTAATTTTTACTGACATATCAGGCCTAGTTCTGCGAAGCTTCTGCTTAACCGGCGGGCATTCTTCTTTTAGCAGCAGACGGTGCATAACCATATCCGTATCCAGCCCAGGCATGTCTTCGTACGACCAAGCGAACACATCATTATACTCTCTGAGCATTTCAACCAGTCTTCGCTTGACGTCGCTCTGCAGCGCGGCTCCTATACGAATGTTCCTTTCAACCCCTTCCGACCCAGGTTAACAATTTCAATGACCTCCTCATGAGGCAGAATGATTCGTTCTTCTTGCTTTACCAACCAAGACAACTCTTCTGGAACGTCGCCATCTTCAACAATCTCTTCTTCGGCCTGAAATATCGGGTGCTCAAAGTCGAAATGAGTCATAGGCGGTTCAATGATGTCATCTGAAAATATTATCCTGCAAAAGGAATGGTTAAATGCTTCAAAATGTGTATAAAGCGAATAACCATGTTGCCATTTTATTGTAAAACACAAAAACAGGAAAAACAGAGATCGCAATATTTGTACATGAAAAAACGCCTTTTATTTAATGATTAAACAATGCAATGTACATAACAGCAAGGCCCTAAGCAAAATCACGATGCCCCGGGTAAGACACTGGATTGTTCAACAATTAAGAAAACAAAGTATTACTGTTTGGTAGTCACAGGAACAGTCTCCTGAATAGACCAATTGCATAATCCTTGTCCTGGCACGCTCGGCTGAATCCAGGCGTCCATGTCGCAGTCACTGTCTCCTTCTTCGGAATCTGAAACAGCGTTGATGGCCTCGTGATACACTCCACTAGCTGTGATTGTTATCGGTCCTTTGAAACGGGGTGCCCCTGCAGCAGGCGTTGATGACGATGGTTGATATCCTAGCCCAAATCTGTCCATCTTCACGGGGATATCCAGAACCTTGCCCCAGCCTTTTGTCTCACCAGTCTTCACTAGAGCCTGAGCCTCCTTGTATGACGAGACGACCGCCTCTGATGCTTTACTCGGCCCTGGAACTTTGTCTTTGATGCGCAACCCTTCAAAGGCTTGACAGGGTGTTTCATGAATCTCGCCGTCGACTTCTACGTACTTGAATGATGACAGATGGCTGACCAATATACCTTCTTCTCCACAGACCGTGACTACACTGTCCCCTACCATGTACTTCAGCTTTTGGTGCAAGGTAGATGTGACTGCCCCAGCACCATGGATCCATGGTCGTCCGAGAAGGAAGCTATATGCTGGATGGATGTCCATAATGTAAAATTCAGTTTCGAAAATCTCCGGCCCCACCTGGAGAGGTAACGTTATAGATCCAAAGACTGACCTTCGTGTACCATCAAATGCCCTGACCACCAAGTCACTAGGCGTACAAATGATTCCCCTGATGTCCAATTTCATCATTGCTTTCTTTGGCAGCACGTTCAAGGAAGATCCAGTATCTACCAATACGTGGGACATGACTGAGCTCCTACACTCAACTGAGACATGCAACGCCATATTATGCTCTCTCCCCCTCGGGGTCAAATCAAAATCCGTAAATCCCAAGCTATGGCCTGCGTTCACGTGCGCCAACACCCCCTCCAACTGATTCACAGAAACATCTTGGGGCACAAACGACGTGTCCAGAATTTTCAACAGTGCATTCCTATGAGCTTCGGAACACAATAACAGTGACAATATGGATATCTTCGATGGCGTCTGTTGAAGGTGCTCAACAATCTTATAGTCACTCTTACGCATAAACTCTTCTACATCTTTCAGTGACGTTTCTTTTTCGTTCCTCTGCATAGAGACATCCTCATTCATTTTTCCTTTTCCTTTCGCCAATCGTTCAGCCTTTACCTCAGGCGATATAAAAATTCTCCCACTTCTCGTCATCCCTCCGGTCCCGACGACGTTGTCTATAACCTCAACTGGCTGTTTACTAATATCAATTTTCACCCCATCACAGTATGCTTCCAACCCATAAGTCCAGGGTACTGCCTTAGTGCTCTCATAAGGGATTGGTTCTGCCTTGGTGATGGTGATCGGCGGTCGCCTGGCTGGCGCCGTTATAGTTATTGTTTTTCGGGGGATTGTCACGGTAGCTACATCACTTTGCTCATCAGCTAATACTTCTGCAGGTTTCTCAACTGACGTTCTGTCGAATTGCAAAGTGCCTTCATCTATCAAGGTCTGAATACCCTTCTTCAATTCAGCACAACCCCCAGCTTGGGTCCAGCACTCTAGACAAAACTCATCGCAGCCCGGATACACACCTCATTTCAATAACTTGCTCTTTATCTCACACAACGGCGTCTTTAGTTCATCAACATTCATGATCAAGTTCAAACCCTCCTCATTTAAAATAGCATTTGCCCCATGGTTGGGCATGGGCTGTTGTACTATGTCCGGACCTGCTTGTCCGAAATTGATGGCCTTGCTATCCAACAGATCTTGCACCACATGCTTGAACGCGTGGCAATTCTCTATGTCGTGGCCAGGAGCTCCGGTGTGGAATTCACAATGCTTGTTCGCATCAAAACCAAACGGAGGAGTGCCCGTTATTGGCGCCATAGTCCTCTTTTCCACCAAGTTCAAACCCAGTAACGTTTGTAGCAATTCTGCATACGTTGAAGGAGGCGTTCCAAACACCCTCTTTGGTTTGCCCCATTGAATTCTGCGTTGGGCAGGATGTAACCTTTGTTGTGGCTGCTGTTGTTGTGGTGGTATCTGCTGTAGTGGTATTGGTTGTTGATGAAATGGAATTGTGACACTTGCCACCTATTGCTGATGATTGTACTGATTCTGCCCTCTGCCCCGGCCTCGGCCTCGGCCCCCGAATACTGCACTTGCATCACCTTGACGGCGACCACCGAAAGCTCTTCTGTTACTGCCAGCTGAAGTAGATTCCTCAGCTTGGAATCTCCCCATTTTAACATTGCTTTCAATTTTCTCACCCATCAAGATTAGGTCCGAGAAACTGCCCAAGGAAGTATGAAACAGCTTATCATAAAACATACCAGTAAATGTTCCTATGAACATATCATTCATTTCTTTGTCATCCAAAGGAGGATGAACTCGTGCAGCCATGTCGCGCCACCTCTGCGCATATTCTTTGAAGCTCTCGTCTTTCTTCTGGGACAACCCCTGTAATTGGACCCGGTTGGGTGCCAAGTCACTATTGTACTTATAATGAGCCACAAACGCTTCAGCCAGCTGCTTCCAAGTTTTTATCTGAGTAGGCTCCAATCCCATGTACCATTCAAGGGAAGGACTAGACAAGCTGTCTTGAAAGAAATGCATCAGCATCCTCTCATCGTTTGAATAAGCCGACATCCTTCTATAGTATGATCGCACATGCACCTTTGGACAGGTATCCCCCTTATATTTGTCGAATGTGGGAGCTTTAAACTTTAGCGGTACCCTCAGGCCATGCACCAGACCCATTGTGGTCATATCTAAACCGACAACGCTTTAATTCACAACACCTTTCATCTGCTCCTCGAGCATCTTGATTCTCTGAGAATCATCTACAGAACCTTCAAAACCTCCACCAGAGAAAGCATCTTCTTGCTGATCTTCTATCCAATTACCGTTCCCATTTCCGTATCCATCATACCCGTTGTTACGGCCAAACCTAGTCTGATTCATTACAGGGCCCCGCCCCCTGTTACCATACCCTGGAGCGACTCCGACAGGTCCAAAAGACATTATTCCAGCACCATTTCCATTACCGAATCCGCCATAACCCTGATTGGTATTACCAAATCCATCTTGTCCGAAGCCCTGAGCGTTGAAGCCGTACTTCCCAGCATGATCAAACCCCTGGTCGTTATAGCCAAATCCGTTGTTACCGAAGCCATTACCTCTGATATTATCACCACCCAGATTGGCATCTCCGAACCCAACGTTGTTGACGACAGTCTCGTTACCGATTCCTGCATTACCGTTCCCGGCGCCAGCGCCGTTGTTCGCATTCACAGCAGGTATGTTCACCACAGGTGGAGCTACCGGTGTAGGAGTACCATCCCCGTGAATGGTGTCAACCCGCACAGAGTTATGGTCTTCGTTTCCGTGCCCAGCAGTCCTCGCTAGCAGGGGCTGCACCAGAGCCTGCAAGTTTTCCTGGCCTTTCACAATGGTCTCCATTGTCTGCATGAATAGCTCCAGCTTCTCACGCATGTCCTGCATTTCATTCTGCATCTGATCCATAACTCTTTTGCAGTTGGTACGAGTAGAGTATCGGTGCGGGCGTTGACTTTCAATCCTGAAAAGACCTGTACGGTGAAGGAAATGAGATACAGTTCAATAATCACCTGTAATGCAATATGAATGTGAATGCAAATGCGACATGTGTCTGTGCATTAGGGAATATCACTCCCCAATTCTAGTGCGAATGTGTCAGTGTGGTGACAGTGACAGCAATACGAAGCTCGGAGCCGAATCATAGAAAACACCTCATACATTGCATAGAAACCCATCAAGTCAGGAATACAATATCAATGAGCGTACAATAAGAAGGCATGACCTCAACCAACAATCCTGGTGATGGCCAGCACAGTGCAAATAAAGCATACACATTAATACATGAAATAGTCAAGTGCGACCATACGCCTGGTACTCCTCTAATAACCTCTTGGTCTCTGGATGACTTGGTCGGGTAAGCAAACCCTCAACAAGTAGATCTCTTCGCTTGAGAACACGTCGTAAATCACCAGCAGATTCCCCCCGTGCCCCTTCTCCGAAGCGATCCTCTAGCTTCCGTTTCTGAGACACAGCCTCTTTCTTGCACTCGATGGCCTTGTTCAATGAGTTCTGAAGACTATATCTTGCCATCATCTCCTCTTCATACTTTTCATTGCTAGCCTTCAACTGATCTTCGAGTTCAGAAATTTGCTGCTTCAATTTGTCTTCCCTCTTTTTGTTGTTGGTTAGCGTAGCATTCCACGTTTTGTTGCAAGAAGAGATTTCCCGGTGGGCGGCATCGAGTGCCTTCTTCTTGGACTCTAACATATCATGAGAGATTCTGAATTCTTTCCCCAGGCGTTCACGCTTCTTTTTCTCTTCGGTCAGTTCAGCACCTAGCCTGTTTACTAACTCAGTCTGCTGTTGGAAAGAATGCACAACCTTATTCTTCTCACTACGCATCTGAGCCAGTTCCTTTTCTAACTCTTCATTGATCTTTATCAAGTCCTCCTTTTCTTTCACGACCCGCTCATAGACCTCAACGGCTACAGCAGTAGGTTCCTCCACTAGAACAGGACGTGAGACTGCTGGAAAAGGCATCTGTACCTGTCTTACCCTCTCCTGGATCCACACCTTGTATGGCATATAGGCTTGACAATCATTCTTGCCTAGCGATGGTTTCCCTCTTCTGCAGATATGATTCCAAGCGCGCTGAAGCTTGGCCAATAATTCCCCACTCAAGTCACCGGTGAAATACAGAGATTCCTGTATTTCTTCCTCCTTTGGCGGGCTTTTCAGAGCATAACCGAATTGCCTGATCAACAATGATGGATTGTAATTAATGCACCATTTCCTCCCAATTAGAGGAACATTAGGATATCCGGCGCAGCTGTAGATAATCTCAGATCCCAATAAAGCTCTGTCAAACCAGCCAACATCTTCTGAAGAAAGTCCCATCAGATGCTCAGACCAATCCAGCGTATCTGCAGACTCAGCAAAGATACCCTTCTTGGGCAGATGACTCTCAAACCACATATACAGCAAAGGCACACAACAAGGGACATTCTTGCCCCTCCTATTCTCATTCTTATAATGCAGTGAGTGATAGAAGTCTCCAATCAGGGTGGGCACAGGATTGCCTGAAGCAAAGATATAGAATGCGTCCAAATCAACGAAGTCAGGCATATTAGGGAACATCACAATGCCATAGATACACAAAGCAAGGATAGCATTAAACAAAACCCAACAACCACTCTTGGCGTACTCTTGTGCTTTCCCAACTAAGAAATTGAGAGAAAAACCAGAAACTCCATTCCACGAGGTTAACAGCAGTTCTGAGGGGTCTAAGTGCAAAGCAGCAGCCAAATCCTCCAGTTTGGGCTCAACACCCATATGAATGAAGGGCACCTGGTTCTGAATAGTCAACTCCAAGATCTCAGCATATTCTTCCATGGTCGGAGCCAGAATGAAATCAGGGAAAGTAAAACACCTCAGCGGGGGATCATAGAACTGCATCAGTGCATACAATCCGTTACGCTCATGCATGGAGGGTTTATAAACCAGCTTGAGCAGTCTCCCATAACTCTTCCTGAAGCTTCTCTTCCCCTCATCATCAGCTAGAGATATCAAACCGAGTAGCGAAGAAACATCAGGAGTAGGCAACTTGTACGCGACAGTCTTCCTCAAAGTACTCATGATAACAGATGGAAGGCCGGAGCACTAGAATCGGGAAGTATGAAAATGCACCTGCAGCACAGACACACGTTAATGATATGCACATGATGATGCAAACAATGCAATATGCACGCAATGCAACAAGAGATCACAAGCCCCTGGCTGAGAAATTCAATCCACAATATTGGCCTCAAACAGACCCTCAAATTGCTCAATATCATCCACGATACTCCAACCTGGTCTTTGACAGACCCAATAATACCATCCTCAGATATCACACCCCTGAATCTCAATCAAGATAACCGGTATTCTGGAGGTCAGGTTACCTGCATGCCCAACCCCTCTCACAGGTAGGTGTCCTAATAACTGACACAAGGTATGGCATCCTATGCGGTCGTTGGTGTCACAGAATTTTAAGACTGATGATACGATACCCAGAAGGTATGGCATCATCATGTCCTGAAGAGGCCTCACTTAGCCAACTTCCAAATGATCGGTTCCCGGAGTCGACAATCCAACTAACCAACAACCCCCTCAACCCAAAGGGTTGAAAAAGAAGTCAACCAGAAGAACCTTGTCCGAGCGTGGATTTCATGAGACACTAGTGCCTGCAAAGCAAGCACGCGCCCACTAATTTCCACTCTAATTCTAGGTGCACTCAAGCCCAGGTCCGACTTATCTCTCAATCATAGAACCCCTTCATGCCCACAGCAATAATAACAATGATATAATGCTGAATATAAAATACAGAAAAAGTAAATCCATACAAAATCCTCGACGGGAAAACAAGCGCTAGGATTGACTCGCGTAGGGAACCGTTGGAGGCCCCAGCAGAGTCGCCAGCTGTCGCTACTGCGAAAATCGGCGCCGGCTGAACAGAAGAGTCGCCACCGTGCGTTATTTATCCCAAAGGAGGGAAAGGAAACGCTCGAAGTAAACCTACCGCAAAGACGGGAAAGGAATGGTCATCGCAACCAAGTCCTGGATTCGGGAGTCGGTTACGCAAGGGGAAGGTATTAGCACCCCTCACGTCCGTCGTACTCGACGGGATCCACGCTTGTTTTCTAGTACGGATTGTTATTCTATCTATTCTACAGGTCTGGGGTTAAAAGAAAATAAAATGACTCGGCAAAGTATCGCACTTTATGCCTACGTATTCCCGTCTGGAACGAGAAATCAGAGTCAACGTAGTTCGCCTACCTACGGGAAAGGAGGGGAAGGTTGCTCGCTAGGATATCGCATCCTATGCCTACGTACTTTCATACAGCATGAAAGATCAGAGCAAACGTAGTTCGGGCCACGTATGACACAAGTCTGTCTTGATTGTTTTTATCCTTCTTCTGAAAAGGGTTTTCCTGATTATGGGTCCAAGCGGACAAAAATGACATTTTTTGATTGGTTTACAGTCTTTTACACAAGAACTGTTTTTTATTGTGTTTGAAATGTTTATTGTGTTTTTCTGATTGTTTTGAGAAAGAAGAGACAACAAATCTAAAACCTAAGGTTTAAAAGGGAATCAAAATCTACCCTAATGTCGTCATGCATGGATGAGAACCTAATGTCTGTCATATTTCTCTCCTGCGCAGAGAGAAACAGAGATCCTAAGGGGATAAACGGAAAAAACAACAGCATATATACAGTAAATCAGTAAAATGCATGAATGCAGCAATACAAGCGAGGCAAGGGAGTCCCACTCAACCTCGAACCTAGAAAACAACAGGCAAAGTGAAACAACTTCACTTCAACCTCAAGGGGAAAATCATCAAACAATACAGTCAAGAAACTCAAACAATACATCACCAGCTCTAAACAGCACCAGCAGATTTAAACAGCAAAACCTGACAGCACAAGCTCCTTCTTTTATCAGTCTTCAAGGCAAGGGACTTCATCTTCAATCTTCAAAGTTCTTCAAAGCAAGCTCTCCTAGATGAGTAATAGTTCACAAGATGATTTGGGATGTTAAACAGTCAGTTAACCACCAAAGGTGGCATACAGACTGTTAACAAAATACAGACTGTTTCTCTCAAAAGTTCTATCTCCTAGATACTGTCACTAATCCTTCCAAAGGAAGGAGGTGAGTATCAAAGAGAGACTTTGAATCATAGAGAAGAATGGATGCAACAGAAGCCATCCATATTTGTGAAGAAATTTTCTATTCTAAAGCTCTACCTAGCTCCTAGGTCCTATGATCTTCAATCAATCTTCAAGCAAGCCTAGCATCTTCATCAAGCTTTGATCTTCAACTTCAACTTTGTCTTCAATATGCTTCATCTTCATGCTCTTCAAACCAAGCCCATACCCCCAAGCAAGCCCAATAAGCCCATACAAACAAAATAAACCCCAAAAGGGCACACCAAACAAGCATACAATTGCAAAATATACTAAAAATATTAATATGATAGGGAAAATTCTAATATTATTTCTAGGGGATCTACTATACCTACCCTTAATACCCTATATGCCCCAAGTCCTAATTCAATCTAAAAAACCCAAAAGAAATTGTTTTAATGCACCTAAGTTGTGTTTAAACCCTAAAATATTCTAAGTTTTTTATTACACCATATCTATTTCAACATTTTTTGTTACCATTTTTATTCTAAAGTTTTATCACAAAGAAAATTAAAAAAACTACACTATGTTAGTATTTTTATTGGATTTATCCTAATATTTTTATCACTACAATTTTTAACCTAAAGTTTTTATTACCTAAAGTTTTTTATTATCTTTTGCTATCTAACCTATATTAATATTCTTAATGTTTTCTATACACTATATTTTTTTTATCCTAAGGTTTTTATACTAATATATGCACACTAAATTTCTAATATATCTTTTATTATGTTTTTTTTTATTCTAAGTTTTCTAATGTCATTCTAATATTATTCTAATGTTAATCTAATGTTAATCCTAATTAAACTAAATCTAAACATTAAAATAAGGCTTAAAAAAAAAGAAACAAAATAAATGCCAAACAGGGGATGCACTATTAAGCTACAGAGGTGTTTTAACAGTAAAGAAGGGAAAGGCCCAGCCCAGGTGCTTGTCTCATATTCACTCAGCCAGGGGGGGGGTGCGAAATCAAACAGATGCATCATCAGCAAGATGCCTGGGCTTAAGCGAAGCCCAATAACCAGATTAGTAATGCAGTGGGTGTAATGAGAGGAAAAGAGGTATACCAAGCAATAGGTTCGTGGGCTCAACTATGCCCGTAACCCAACGTTCATCAAACGAAATCAATCCCCCTCTCAGCAACACTCTATATTGTTCACACACATTCTACTCCAAACCCTAGCGCCTCCCAAACACTCTCTCCATCTTCTCTCTGAAACTGCACAAACGCAAACGAAAAACCTGCCACCGCCCATCATCAACAAACCTCGATCCTAAAACAAACTTCAATCCTAAATCAAATCCTCACAACATCTACCGCTATCAGTGATTTACACTCAGAATCCCAAATCTTACCCTATCTACCTCACAGAACCTATCGTTCAACTAAGCGGAGGATCTACCTTAAGTCATTTCAACCTAACATTCAAGCTAAAATAAAACATGCAGGTTTTGATCTAGAGAAGGAATAACGAGAGAACCTGGAGGATCTTATGAGGACGGAGATTCTGAGAAGACTTCGAAGGATCTTGATGTTCTTGAAGGAAATCCTGGAAGACGACGTTGAGGGAGACTACGGAGGCGGCGTCGTTTACGTTACGAAGATCAACGACGGTCTTGTATGAAAAAAAAAACTCTGACGGCGTCCTTGCGAGAAACTCCAACGAACTACGAAAATTCAAGCGTTGATTTAAAGATGTTGAAGGATGATGAACTCCAAGTGGAGGATGAAGATCTGGATCTTAAACATTTTCTGGAAATGAAGAATGTTCTTTGTTGATGAATGTATGGAGAAACCATAAGAAATACGGGTGATGATTGCTGGAAATTTGTTGGAAACAGATTACTGATGAAGAGGTTTGATGATCGTTGATGAGGTTTTCTGAAAGAAGAATGATCGGAGAACAAGATGAAGATTAGCGGAGATGATTATTGCTTGTGATCGGAGAAGGAAGGAGAAGATTGGTGTAGAAAATCGGATTTTCTGGTGATTTTGTGTTCTCCGGCGAATTGGACGGTGGCCGGAGGTTGTTGGCGGTGGCCGGAGTTGGTTGTCACCGGATTTGCATGGCCGGTGGTGGCATTCCCGGTGAGGAGATGGTGAGGTGACGAGTGTCACGGTAGGTGGCAGAGGGAGTGGTGCATGGAGCACACGTGTTACAGAGGGTTTGTGAGTGGGATATGCGTTGTCACGATTTTGAGCAATAGAGAATGATGTGGCTAGCGGAAAATCATACACGTGCTGGCTATTTATACGCCCCCTGGCCTTTTTGGACTTGCTTAATGGGCCTTCTGAAAACTCTGGATAACTTTAGCCCAAATGATTAACTAATGAAGGATTATGGACAATTAATATGAGAACGAAATGGATTAACGGACATTAAACGAAAACAACAAAAAAAGGATTCCCCTGGTTAGCGTGAAATGAAAATTATGCATGATGATTAATGGATTAATACTGCACTGAACATGGTTAATGAAAATGATAAAACAAAATACTGTGGATTAAAAAAATGAAAAAAAGATGAACGTGAGGGATTAATAAAATGAAAAAAAATGGACTAATGAACAATGCCAAATGACAATATTCTAATTAAAAACAAATAAAACTCTAAACTCTATTAAACCATTATTCTAAAATCCTATTTAAAAGATTAAAATCTATTAAGAAAACTACTAATATCCATTAAAATCTATTTATTAAAAAGAAAATCTATATTTCTAAATGCTATTTAAGTCTAATAAAAGCCTAAAAAAGCAATTAAATTCGGTTAAAAAAAAAGATAGCGAGACAAAAGCGGAACCAACAACAACCTGGACACCTGAATGTCCTCAAAACACAGCGAAAGCTAAAAACACCCGGGAAGCGCACAACTTCCCGAAAATAACCTGTGATTATTTGGAACGGTCTAGAACCTCTGAAACGTGAACATATGGCTGTAAATCCGATAAAATCACCATGATTGAGAAAATGCACTATATGCAGTATGCGAATGCGAATGCGAAAATGCGTCGAAGCATAAACCGAAAGTGGGACCCGGTTGGTCAAATTTTAGGGTGCAACACTAAGCTTCAGCATGCCTGGAATGACGTCAGAAAACGAGGGAAAGCACTGTTGGGTAAGAGCAATAGCCAAGCTTATGCTCCTTATGTGACTTGGGTCAAGGCCAGGGCAGAGACAGTAGGGATGCCTTTTCCACCTGCAAAGTAAGAGTGCCCTCCAGTGGTCGAAGAACCTACCACCGTGTCTATTCAGCAGTACAATCAGGTGTTAGCTGAGAAGGAAGAGCTGAAAAAGGCCAACGAGGAGTTGGAGAAAGAGCTGATGCAGCTTAGAAGCGAGAGAAATGAAGTTGTCCACTCCTTCAAAAAGCAGACAGAGCTGGTGAACCGGCTGGGCACCGACTTGACCAAACAAATAGCTGACCATGAACGTTTGGGTTTGGACTTCAAATCTGTCAACAATGTGCTTATCACCAAGAAGCAGAACCTGGATGAGGCATACCGGAGAATCTTCAAATTCAACCAGTAGTGGAATGCCACTATAGCCAGCAACAAAGAGCGGGAGGACAAACTGAAACAACATATCTCCAAATTGAAGGCTCAATTGAAGGCCAGCGAGAAGAAGTTTGATGAGGAAACTGCTCGTAGGCATGCCACTGAAGACATGCTAAACAAGGCTATCGCTAACCTGAAAGATCGCAAGCAGATGTTCGAGTCTAAGAAGCGAAGGTTAGAAGACTGTTTTGGCCAGGGAGTGTGGGAAGACTCTGTTGAAGGTCTCCAGTGCACCATCATGCAGAGGGAGTTACTTGTCGAAGGATTACTCACTCAACTTGATCATCCTAAAATGAAGGAGTTGCTAGAAGAGTTTCGCGCCCGTTGTCGCACTTGACTATCTTCGTAACTCTTTGTATTTTTTGATCATTGCTATAGGCTGACCATCACCAGGCTTGTTGGTCGAGGTCATGCTGTTGATTCCCCATGTATCCAGTGACATTGTATGCTGCCTTGTTGGGCCTTATATATATACGAGATGTTATTTCCATGATTGGATCCAGACTTCTTATTATTAGCACTAGCACGCTGGAACTAGAATCGGGGGAGAAATCTCCCTAAAGCACAGACACACGTTTGCATTTGCATAACTCATTTGCATAGCAGGTACCTTGAGCTGTTTTCCTAACCCTCTGTCGATGCAGGTTTCAGGATTGCCGATCAGCGAATTCATCGCTACTCTACAAGAAGTAACTGCAAGATGGCTATGGATCAAATGCAAACTGAGATGCAGGAGATGCACGACAGGATGGCGCAGTTCATGCAGGTTATGGAAACTGTGGCCAGGGGCCAAGAGCAGCTTCAGACTTTGGTGCAGCCTCTGATTGCACGGGTTGACGGTCATGGTGTGCTACATGTCGGAGTTGCTACTAATCCTTCTCAAGTCGAGACTCCTTGAGCGGGTGATGCTGTACCAGTGGTCTTCCTCAATACTACTGATAACGGTAATAGAGTTGGGAATAGGAATGTGACTGGTAATGGTAACGGACATGTGGAAACCAACGGAAATGTTGGAGCTGGAAATGCTGGTTTTGGTGTTGGGAACACTGGCGTAGGTATCGGTGTTGGCAATGCTGGTTTTGGTGGTGCCAATCAAGGCTATGGTAATCAGGGCTTTGGCAATGCAGGTTTTGGCAACGCAAGCAACAACGGTGTTGGAATGGGTGCCTACAATGCTGGTTTTGGGCCGGGTGCTGCTAATCAGGGCTTTGGTAATATGGGGTATGGTCCCAGGTTCAATCAGAATGGATTTGGTCCTAATGCTGCTTACGCTGGGTATGATAATGGGGATTCTCATTGGGGCAAGGATCGTCAAGAAGATGCTTTCCCTCCGTCGGGCAGGGATCTTGAGATGCCCACAGACAATGACCGAAGGTTCAAGATGTTGGAGGAATAAGTGAGAGGTCTTGCCAATCAGAATTCCATGGGGTTGGAAATGGCCAATATGGGGTTGGTTCCTGTCTTGAGGGTGCCACTCAAGTTCAAAGTGCCTACTTTCAACAAGTATAAGGGGGATACTTGCCCAAGAGTTCATGTACGGTCCTATTATCGGAGAATGTCTGCCTATTCTGATGACGAAAAGATGCTGATGCATTTTTTCTAGGATAGCTTGTTTGGGCCGTCATTGGAATGGTATATGGGGTTAGAGCCCACTCAGATCGGTAGCTGGAAAGAGTTGGCGGAAGCCTTTGTAAGGCATTATCAATATAACAGCGACCTTGCTCCGAATAGGGTCCAACTTCAAAATCTTTCTCAGAAGAATGGCGAGAGTTTTAAAGAGTACGCCCAGAGGCGGCGTAAGCTTGCAGCTAGGGTGCACCCACCCATGGTAGAGCGTGAGTTGGTGGATCTTTTTGTGGGCACTTTCTCTGGTTTGTATTATGACAGGCTCCTCAATTGTACGACGAATAGTTTTTCTGACGTGATACTCTTGGGAGAACGTATAGAGAACGACATCAAGATCGGTAAGATTCAAGCAGGGGAATCAGCCTCAGCTGGTGGTGGTAAAAGGGTATTTGGAAATAAAAAGCAGGGAGACACTAATTCGGTATGTAGTGATCGGAGAAGGGATAGAAGTCAGAATTGGCGCAGGCAGCAGGTCGTCAGTGTGACAATCCCTGTACCTCAACAGCAATAGCAACAGCCGCAGCAGCAATAAGGACAACAAAATTCGGCTCCGCAAAGGTACCAAGGTTGAGATAGGGCCGTGAAAAGAGTATTTGATGTACCTCCATTACCGTATGCTCAGCTTCTTCAAACTCTATTACAATTGCAGCTTGTTAAGAAAAGGACGTTAGCTCCGCCGAAGGGCACGCCTCCTTTTGGTTATGATGCCAACGCACATTGTGAATTCCACTCCGAGGCACCCGGTCACAGCATAGAGAATTATCAAGCATTCAAGCACAAAGTGCAGGATTTGATATATAGTAAGGCTATAAACTTTGGTAATGAGACACCCAACATTGAGAAAAATCCTATGTCGTCTCACGGATCTGCACAGGTGGGTGCAATCTTGTAAGATACCAGTCTGAACTTGGTCATGAATGTGGATGAACTGAAAACGCCTCTGGGCTGTGTAAAGAGCAGGTTGCTGAAAGGGGGAGTTTTCCCTGGTTGTGATGCAGACTGTGTTGACTGTTTAGCCCGACCTGAGGGTTGTGATAACTTAAGAAGAGGTATTCAAGGTCTGATTGATGAAGGAACGCTGCAATTCGACCGTGCTGCTGAAGAGAAGCCTGTTGAGGCAATAGTTGAAAAGTAGGGCGAAGTTGCAACAGTTACGATCCCGTTTAAGACTGTCACGATATCGGCGCCTCCCAAGCGGCCGACTATTACCATAACCAAAGCTGGACCCATTATATATGAAAGCACTAAAGCCATCCCTTGGAACTATGGGGCGGAGGTTTACTGCAATGAAGAAAGGATTAACCTGGAAAGCCCGCCGGTTAGGTCAGTTGACAACCTTGTGGAGGCAGGGGGCATAACCCGCAGCGGTAGAATTTTCACATCACCAGAAGTAGAGGCTGAGAGAATTGCCAAAGGGAAAGGCAAAGTCAATGAAGAAGGACCTTCTCAAGAGAAGGAAAAAGAGACTTTGACTAAAGATGTGGAAGAATTTATGAGACTAATCCGAAAGAGTGATTATAAAATTGTTGATCATCTGCAGCAGACGCCTTCCAAAATCTCGATTTTGTCATTGTTGCTTTGTTCCGAAGCCCATCAGAACGCTTTGCTGAAAGCTCTTGACACGGCTTATGTACCCCAGGAGATATCCGTTAATCAGCTCGAAGGAGTGATTGTGCACGTGAACGCGGGGCATGGCCTTGGATTTACAGATTTTGATTTAACACCCAGGGGCCGCAACCATAACATTGCGTTGCATATTTCAGTTGAGTGTAGGGGCACTATTATGTCTCACGTCCTCGTTGACATTGGTTCGTCCTTGAATGTTTTGCCCAAGAAGGCACTGTTGAAGTTGGATACCCGAGGTATAATATGCACGCCAAGTGACTTGGTGGTGAAAGCTTTTGACGGGACTAGAAGGTCCGTGTTTGGAGAATTGACTTTGGCAATCCAGGTTGGTCCAGAGGTGTTTGATACTGTGTTTTACATCATGGATATACAGTCAGCTTATAGTTGTTTGCTTGGATGACCTTGGATTCACTCTTCAGGGGCTGTAACATCCTGGTAAGTCACCAGTCATCATTCAAATATGTCGAAGTGGATGGCGAGATCCACGAGGCATTGTGCCAAGCTTTTGAAGGAGTGCAGATCAGAGGCAATTCTCCTGTCATAAGCGAAGGGCCAGAGGTGGCTATATCTTCATACAGAGAAGACCAAGCGGTAGTTCAGGCCGGGGAAACTAAAGGTTGGGGTCAAGTTCTGGAGATTCCTGTTAAGCAGGACAAGTTTGGGTTGGGATATCGCCTGTCGTCATCATCTTCATCACAGAGCGCACCACGGTTCAAGGGGCCGATTGTGTTTACTCTAGGAGGAGTCAGTTTTGAAATGATTAATGCTGTGTCTGACAATGAAGATGGAGATAGCGACTGTGACATGGATTCATGGATCAAGCCCAGCGTGCCGAGACAAAGCCTATGCAACTGGTCTATTCAGGACTTTATTCAAGTGACGACGAAACAGTAATGCCTTGTTTTTTTTTATTATTGTACAATCCTATGTCCTACCCGGGGCATAATGGTTTTATTTCAGGGACTACTTGTTTATGTGTATGCTTTGCTTTAATCATCAAATATAGGCGTTTTTCTCATGCAAATTTTGTGATCCTTGTTTTTCTGTTTTTATTTTAACAATAAAATGGCAATGTGGTTGTATGCTTCGTTTGCATATCATTTGAAGCATTTAACCCTTTCTATTGCAGGATCCATATTTCAGATGACACCGATCAAGAACTCCCTATGGCTCGCTTCGACTTTGAGCACCCGATACTTCAAGCCGAGGAAGAGATTGTTGAGGACGACGACTTACCAGAAGAGCTGACTCGGCTTTTGAGACAAGAAGAGAAAATCATTCTGCCTCATCAGGAGGAAATTGAGGTCGTTAATTTGGGTTCGGAAGAAGTTGTCAGGAATGTCTGGATAGGGGCTGCACTGCAAAGCGATATCAAGCAAAGACTTGTCGAGATGCTTCAAGAGTATAATGACATCTTTGCTTGGTCTTATAAGGATATGCATGGACTGGACACTGATATTGTGGTCCACCGTTTGCCATTGTGTGAAGACTGTCCGCCGGTTAAGCAAAAGCTCAGAAGAACAAAACCAGATATGGCCGTAAAGATTAAAGAGGAAGTACATAAACAATGGGACACTGGTTTTCTAGCTGTTACAACTTACCCTCCTTGGGTCGCCAACATAGCACCTGTACCAAAGAAGGATGGTAAGGTGCGGATGTGCATTGACTATCGGGATCTGAACAAGGAGAGCCCTAAGGATGACTTCCCGCTTCCTCATATTGACGTATTGGTCGACAATACTGCTCAATTCTCGGTGTTTTCCTTCATGGACAGCTTTTCAGGCTATAATCAGATTAAGATGGCGCTGGAGGATATGGAGAAAACAACTTTCATTACCCCGTGGGGAACGTTCTGCTACAAAGTGATGCCCTTTGGTTTGAAGAACGCTGGGGCAACATATCAGCGTGCTATGACATTGCTCTTTCATGACATGATGCATAAAGATATTGAGGTCTATGTTGACGATATGATTGCCAAATCCCAGACGGAGGAAGAGCATCTGGTGAATCTTCTGAAATTGTTTGAGAGGCTTAGGAAATTCAGGCTGAGGCTGAATCCTAATAAGTGCACCTTCGAGGTGAGATCTGGAAAGCTATTGGGGTTCATTGTTAGTGAAAGAGGGATTGAGGTTGATCCTGTGAAAATAAAAGTGATACAAGACATGCCAACGCCTAAAACAGAGAAGGAGGTTCGTGGCTTTTTGGGGAGGTTGAACTATATTGCCCGGTTCATATCTCACCTCACAGCCACGTGTGAGCCAATGTTTAAACTGTTGAAAAAAGACCAGGCAATTGTCTGGGATGAAAATTGTCAAAAGGCGTTTGAAAAAATAAAAGAGTACTTGTAGGAACCTCCGGTATTGATACCCCCAGTAGCTGGAAGATCCCTAATCATGTACTTGACGGTTCTTGAGAACAACATGGGTTGTGTTCTCGGTCAACATGACGAGACTGGACGAAAAGACCATGCGATCTATTACTTGAGTAAAAATTTCACAGATTGTGAATCCCGTTACTCAATGCTCGAAAAGACGTGTTGTGCACTTGCTTGGGCTGCCAAACGTTTGAGACAATACATGCTAAATCATACAACCATGCTGATTTCAAAGATGGATCCGATCAAATATGTTTTTGAAAAGCAGGCGCTTTCAGGAAGGATTGCCCGATGGCAAATGGTACTGACAGAGTACGATATACAGTATGTTTCGCAAAAGGCTATCAAAGGTAGCGTTCTGTCAGAGTACCTTGCCAGGCAGCCAATCGATGATTACCAGCCGATGAAGTTTGATTTTCCTGACGAGGATATCATGTACCTAAAGATGAAAGATTGCAAGGAGCCATTGCATGGTGAAGGTCCTGAACGGAGTTCCCAATGGCAATTGATATTTGATGGGGCTGTTAATTCACATGGAAGTGGAATTGGGGCAATCATTACTACTCCCCATAGGACGCACATCCCGTTCACTGCCAGATTGACATTTCCAGTTACCAACAATGAGGCTGAATATGAAGCGTGTATCATGGGTCTCGAGGAGGCTATTGATTGGAGAATTAAAAATCTTGATGTGTATGGAGATTCTGTATTAGTCGTGAACCAGATCAAGGGAGAATGGGAGACTCGTCAGCCTAATCTGATACCGTACATGAATTATGCAAGGAGGTTGTTGCCTTTCTTTGACAGAGTAGAATTTCAACATGTGCCGCAGGCAGAGAACCAGATGGCTGATGCTCTTGCGACGTTGTCTTCAATGTACAAAGTTAACTTCTGGAATGAGGCTCCCATAATAGTTATCTCTGGCCTTGATAGGCCCGCTTTCATATTCGCCATTGAGGAAGCTTCCGATGGCAAGCCGTGGTATTTTGATATCCAGAATTTCCTAAAGAATCAAGAGTATCCGACTGGGGCATCCAGTCGCGATAAGAAGACTCTTAGGAGATTGGCCGACAATTTCTACTTGATTCCAGATGGTGTTATTTACTGGAGAAACCATGATTTGGTACTATTGCAATGTGTGGATGAGAAAGAAGCGAATCTGCTTATGGAAGAGGTCCACGAGGGTACCTTCAGCACGCACGCCGACGGACATGCTATGTCTCGAAAGTTATTATGAGCAGGGTATTATTAGCTGACGATGGAAACAGATTGCTTCAAGTTTGCGAAGAAATGCCATAAATGCCAGATTTATACAGACAAGATTCATGTGCCGCCAAGCCCTTTGAATGTTATGGCGTCCCCGTGGCCTTTCTCCATGTGGGGCATATATATGATTGGCAAGATCGAGCCCACTGCCTCCAACGGACACCGGTTCATCTTGGTAGCTATCGATTACTTCACCAAATGGGTCGAAGTAGCGTCTTACACCAATGTTACCAAGCAAGTAATAGCCCGGTTTATCAAAAAGGACATCATCTGCAGATACGGGATTCCCGAAAGAATCATTACTGACAATGGTTCGAACTTGAATAATAAGATGATGAAGGAATTGTGCTAGAATTTCAAGATTGAGCATCACAACTCATCTCCCTATCGGCCCAAGATGAACGGCGTTGTCGAAACGGTCAATAAGAACATCAAGAAGATAGTTCAAAAGATGGTTGTAACATACAAAGACTGGCACGAGATGTTGCCCTTCGCTTTACACGGTTATCGTACGACGGTACATACATCAACCGGGGCAACACCTTTCTCACTGGTATATGGTATGGAAGCTGTCCTACCGTTGGAAGTTGAGATTCCTTCTTTGAGAGTTTTGCTTGATGTCCAACTCGATGAGGCAGAATGGATAAAGAATCGTTTGAATCAGCTCAGTTTGATGGATGAGAAGAGACTTGCATCTATTGCATATGGTCGGTTATATCAGAGACGGATGAAGAAAGCTTTTGACAAGAAGGTGCGCCCTCGAAGCTTTCAGACGGGCGATCTTGTGCTGAAGAAGATTCTCCTGCCACAATCAGATCACAGGGGCAAATGGACTCCCAACTATGAAGGTCCATATATCGTTCGAAAGGTCTTCTTTGGAGGAGCCTTACTATTGTCCATCATGGATGGCGAGGATTTTACATCCCCTGTGAACTCGGACGCAGTTAAAAAATACTTTGCTTAAAGAGACCCGCTGGACAGAAAAAAGAAAGTCCAAACAAAAATGGGGCATCCCGGCAAACCAAGAAAAAAGAGAAAAGGTTCGGACAAAAATTAGGGATAAAAATTGAAAAGATGTACACCCACGAAGTCGAAAAACCTGAAAAAGGCGATTTCGGTAAAAAAAGGGTATCCCGGTGAATTGAAAACCCGCAAAGGGCGATTCAGGCAAAAGTTAGGGATTGAAAAAGCAAATGACTGCGGTCCGAGTTTGATACTGCATTGATTAGTGGTTTGGGAGCACCTAAGGGTCGATTATCCAAGTCAATTTCTTCCGAGGACAGAGTATCGGGAAAGCGTCAGAGTCAGGCGAGTCATAGGAGGATCAACTCATGGTGTTTGTCTGTACCACGTTGCCGACATGTATACAAATTTCTTTGTGCCTCTGTACATATTTGTATTTGTTTTTGTAACTTCCTCTTTTCAGGAGTTGCATCCACTGTAAAAAAACTTTGCCTATTTACATGCCCGTTATCAATAAAAGCATACTATTCAGTACTTGATGTTTGTTTCTTGTTTTAACTTTTACTGTTTTGTTTGTGGAAAACGCCGATGTTTTTGATAAACTTGCATGTGCATAAACTTGCAGGCCTCGGCCAATAATTGTTAAAACTTTGAATTAACTGAACAATTGTCACTGATATTGACCTGGATATTTCCTTTTGTATAGGATGTCTTGTTTTTGTTCATAGTTTGCAGGGTCATTACCTTCGAAGCAAACAGCCAACGGATCGTGTTTCCCCAGTCAGAGTCCCTTAACGTAGGTGAAGGCTCTAGATGATCTTATTTCTCCCTAGCAGATGGAAGTCGCATTTTTATCCCTAGAAGAATTGGATGCGAGATAGTAAGCGGTCATGCAGTAATGTGCATTCCCAGCAGTTGGTTACGTGTGTACATTTAATCCCCAGTGATCCTCACAGGGTACAACCAGGTTGTTGTTGTTTTAAGGATCACCCCCACGCAGGATTGTTCTTTCTGTTCTCCAGCGGGTTGTCTTTCCACCAATAGGTTGTTCATCCTCTGCAGAGTTCGTAACTCTGGATATTACGGGCTATCCCCAGCAGGATTGTTTCTTCCCCCCAGCGGAAGTTTGGTTACGTTCCTTCAACATTTATTTTTCTGGAATGCCTCTTTGCATTTGCATCGTGCATAGCATCTACCCCAAACGCATAGCATTTCCATTTGGTATGGAGCATTACGCCATTTTCAAACATGTGCATTTTGAAACATAAGTCAGGTTAGTTACCTCTTTGTTTTCAGGTGTTTTTCCCTGCAGGTAATTGGAATTCTTGTTCAGGATGGTTTTCGAATATTCAAAATTTTGGCATGAGATATGTGATGATAACGTTCGTCCTATCATGTGTTCCCTCATCAGAGTTGCGTAGTTAAGTTTCTCTTCTTCCCCAGCGGAGTTTTCCTCAGATTGCTGTTACGTCAGCATTTTAAAAGGAAATATTTCATGATTAGACTTTGGAGTTGTTACCCACTTTTGTTCAAGATGGATGTCTGGCAGCTAACGTCAGAATTTCCCCGTAGAGTTATTTGTTCAAGTCTTCGGATGCTCAGTTCGCACTTTTATTTAGTGTATGCCCGTTTCTACGGAAATGGAAGATCAAAGATATAGACAGTTTGCACTTTTAGTTAGTGTATGCCCGTTTCTGCGGATATGGAAGGTCGGAGATATTGACAGCTCGCGCTTTTATTTAGCGTATGCCCGTTTCTGCGGAAATGGAAGGTCAGAGATATTGACGGTTCACACTTTTATTTAGCGTATGCCCGTTTCTGCGGAAATGGAAGGTCAATACCGTAATATTGGAAGTTCACACTTTTATTTAGTGCATGTCCGTTTATGCGAAAATGGAAGGTCAGAGATATTGACAGTTCGCGCTTTTATTTAGCGTAAGCCTGTTTCAGCAGAAATGGAAGGTCAAAGATATTGACGGATCGTGCTTTTATTTAGCGTATGCCCGTTTCTGCGGAAATGGAAGGTCAATACCGTAATATTGACGGATCGCGCTTTTATTTAGCGTATGCCCGTTTCTGCGGAAATGGAAGGTCAGAGATATTGACAGTTCGCACTTTTATTTAGCGTATGCCCGTTTCTGCGAAAATGGAAGGTCAGAGATATTGACCGTTCGTGCTTTTATTTAGCGTATGCCCGTTTCTACGGAAATAGAAGGTCAATACCGTAATATTGGCAGTTCACACTTTTATTTAGTGCATGCCCGTTTCTGCGGAAATGGAAGGTCAGAGATATTGATAGTCCGCGCTTTTATTTAGCGTATGCCCGTTTCTGCGGAAATGGAAGGTCAGAGATATTGGCAGTTCGCGCTTTTATTTAGCGTATGCCTGTTTCTGCAGAAATGGAAGGTCAGAGATATTGACAGTTCGCGCTTTTATTTAGCGTATGCCCGTTTCTGCGGAAATGGAAGGTCAATACCGTAATATTGGAAGTTCACACTTTTATTTAGTGCATGTCCGTTTCTGCGAAAATGGAAGGTCAGAGATATTGATAGTTCGCGCTTTTATTTAGCGTATTACCCGTTTCTGCAGAAATGGAAGGTCATAGATATTGACGGTTCGCGCTTTTATTTAGCGTATGTCTGTTTCTGCGGAAATGGAAGGTCAATACCGTAATATTAACAGTTCGCACCTTTAGTTAGTGTATGCCCGTTTCTGCGGAAATGAAAGGTCAGAGATATTGACAGTTCACGCTTTTATTTAGCGTATGCCCGTTTCTACAGAAATGGAAGGTCAATACCGTAATATTGGCAGTTCAAACTTTTATTTAGTGCATGCCTGTTTCTGCGGAAATGGAAGGTCAGAGATATTGACAGTTCGCGCTTTTATTTAGCGTATGCCCGTTTCTACGGAAATGGAAGGTCAGAGATATTGGCAGTTCACGCTTTTATTAAGCGTATGCCCGTTTCTGCGAAAATGGAAGGTCAAAGATATTGACAGTTCGCGCTTTCATTTAGCGTATGCCCGTTTCTGCCGAAATGGAAGGTCAGAGATATTGATGGTTCGCGCTTTTATTTAGCGTATGCCCATTTCTGCAGAAATGGAAGGTCAATACCGTAATATTGGCAGTTCACACTTTTATTTAGTGCTTGCCCGTTTCTGCGGAAATGGAAGGTCAGAGATATTTACAGTTCGCGCTTTTATTTAGCGTATGCATGTTTCTGCGGAAATGGAAGGTCAGAGATATTGACGGTTCGCGCTTTAATTTAGCGTATGCCCGTTTATGCGGAAATGGAAGGTCAATACCGTAATATTGACAGTTTTCACTTTTAGTTAGTGTATGCCCGTTTCTACGAAAATGGAAGGTAAAAGATATTGACAGTTCGGGCTTTTATTTAGCGTATGCCCATTTATGCGGAAATGGAAGGTCAGAGATATTAACGGTTCGTGCTTTTATTTAGCGTATGCCCGTTTCTACGGAAATGGAAGGTCAATACCGTAATATTGGTAGTTCACACTTTTATTTAGTGCATGCCCGTTTCTGCGGAAATGGAAGGTCAGAGATATTGACAGTTCGCGCTTTTATTTAGCGTATGCCCGTTTCTACGGAAATGGAAGGTCAGAGATATTGGCAGTTCGTGCTTTTATTTAGCGTATGCCCGTTTCTGCAGAAATGGAAGGTCAGAGATATTGACAGTTCGCACTTTTATTTAGTGTATGCCCGTTTCTGCCGAAATGGAAGGTCAGAGATATTGACGGTTCGCGTTTTTATTTAGCGTATGCCCGTTTCTGCGGAAATGGAAGGTCAGAGATATTGACGGTTCGTGCTCTTATTTAGCGTATGCCCGTTTCTGTGGAAATGGAAGGTCAATACCGTAATATTGGCAGTTCACACTTTTATTTAGTGCATGCCTGTTTCTGCGGAAATGGAAGGTCAGAGATATTGACAGTTCGCGCTTTTATTTAGCGTATGCCCGTTTCTACGGAAATGGAAGGTCAGAGATATTGGCAGTTCGCGCTTTTATTTAGCGTATGCCCGTTTCTGCGAAAAATGGAAGGTCAGAGATATTGACATTTCGCGCTTTCATTTAGCGTATGCCCGTTTATGCCGAAATGGAAGGTCAGAGATATTGACAGTTCGCGCTTTTATTAAGCGTATGTATGTTTCTGCGGAAATGGAAGGTCAGAGATATTGACGGTTCGTGCTTTTATTTAGCGTATGCCCGTTTCAGCGGAAATGGAAGGTCAATACCGTAATATTGACAGTTTTCACTTTTTGTTAGTGTATGCCCGTTTCTGCGGAAATGGAAGGTCAGAGATATTGACAGTTCGCGCTTTTATTTAGCGTATGTCCGTTTCTGCGGAAATGGAAGGTCAGAGATGTTGACGGTTCGTGCTTTTATTTAGCGTATGCCCGTTTCTGCGGAAATGAAAGGTCAGAGATATTGACAGTTCGCGCTTTTATTTAGCGTATGCCCGTTTCTGCGGAAATGGAAGGTCAGAGATATTAGCAGTTCGCCCTTTTATTTAGCGTATGCCCGTTTTTGCAGAAATGGAAGGTCAGAGATATTGACAGTTCGCGCTTTTATTTAGCGTATGCCCGTTTCTTCCGAAATGGAAGGTCAGAGATATTGACGGTTCGCGCTTTTATTTAGCGTATGCCCGTTTCTGCGGAAATGGAAGGTCAATCTCGTAATATTGGTAATTCGCTCTTTTATTTAGCGTATGCCCGTTTCTGCAGAAATGGAAGGTAAGAGATATTCACAGTTCGCGCTTTTATTTAGCGTATCCACGTTTCTGCAGAAATGGAAGGTCATAGATATTGACGGTTCGCACTTTTATTTAGCGTATGTCTGTTTCTGCGGAAGTGGAAGGTCAATACCGTAATATTGACAGTTCGCACTTTTAGTTAGTGTATGCCCGTTTCTTCAGAAATGGAAGGTCAGAGATATTGACAGTTCGCGCTTTTATTTAGCTTATGCCAGTTTCTGCGGAAATGGAAGGTCAGAGAAATTGACGTTTCACGCTTTTATTTGGCGTATGCCCGTTTCTACGGAAATGGAAGGTCAATACCGTAATATTGGCAGTTCACACTTTTATTTAGTGCATGCCCGCTTCTGCGGAAATGGAAGGTCAGAGATATTGACAGTTCGCGCTTTTATTTAGCGTATGCCCGTTTCTGCGGAAATGGAAGGTCAGAGATATTGGCAGTTCGTGCTTTTATTTAGCGTATGCCCGTTTCTGCAGAAATGGAAGGTCAACGATATTGACAGTTCACACTTTTATTTAGTGTATGCCCGTTTCTGCCGAAATGGAAGGTCAGAGATATTGACGGTTCGCGTTTTTATTTAGCATATGCCCGTTTCTGCGAAAATGGAAGGTCAGAGATATTGACGGTTCGTGCTCTTATTTAGCGTATGCCCGTTTCTACGGAAATGGAAGGTCAATACCGTAATATTGGCAGTTCACACTTTTATTTAGTGCATGCTCGTTTCTGCGGAAATGGAAGGTCAGAGATATTGACAGTTCGCGCTTTTATTTAGCGTATGCCCGTTTCTGCGGAAATGGAAGGTCAGAGATATTGGCAGTTCGTGCTTTTATTTAGCGTATGCCCGTTTCTGCGGAAATGGAAGGTCAAAGATATTGGCAGTTCGCGCTTTTATTTAGCGTATGCCCGTTTCTGCAGAAATGGAAGGTAAGAGATATTGACAGTTCGCGCTTTTATTTAGCGTATGCCCGTTTCTGCAGAAATGGAAGGTCATAGATATTGACGGTTCGCGCTTTTATTTAGCGTATGTCTGTTTCTGCGGAAATGGAAGGTCAATACCGTAATATTGACAGTTCGCAGTTTTAGTTAGTGTATGCTCGTTTTTGCGGAAATGGAAGGTCAGAGATATTGACAGTTCGCGCTTTTATTTAGCGTATTCCCGTTTCTGCGGAAATGGAAGGTCAGAGATATTGACGGTTCACGCTTTTATTTAGCGTATGCCCGTTTCTACGGAAATGGAAGGTAAATACCGTAATATTGGCAGTTCACACTTTTATTTAGTGCATGCCCGCTTCTGCGGAAATGGAAGGTCAGAGATATTTACAGTTCGCGCTTTTATTTAGCGTATGCCCGTTTCTGCGGAAATGGAAGGTCAGAGATATTGGCAGTTCGTGCTTTTATTTAGCGTATGCCCGTTTCTGCAGAAATGGAAGGTCAGCGATATTGACAGTTCACACTTTTATTTAGTGTATGCCCGTTTCTGCCGAAATGGAAGGTCAGAGATATTGACGGTTCGCGTTTTTATTTAGCATTTGCCCGTTTCTGCGGAAATGGAAGGTCAGAGATATTGACGGTTCATGCTCTTATTTAGCGTATGCCCGTTTCTACGGAAATGGAAGGTCAATACCGTAATATTGGCAGTTCACACTTTTATTTAGTGCATGCTCGTTTCTGCGGAAATGGAAGGTCAGAGATATTGACAGTTCGCGCTTTTATTTAGCGTATGCCCGTTTCTGCGGAAATGGAAGGTCAGAGATATTGACAGTTCGTGCTTTTATTTAGCGTATGCCCGTTTCTGCGGAAATGGAAGGTCAGAGATATTGGCAGTTCGCGCTTTTATTTAGCGTATGCCCGTTTCTGCAGAAATGGAAGGTAAGAGATATTGACAGTTCGCGCTTTTATTTAGCGTATGCCCGTTTCTGCAGAAATGGTAGGTCATAGATATTGACGGTTCGCGCTTTTATTTAGCGTATGTCTGTTTCTGCGGAAATGGAAGGTCAATACCGTAATATTGACAGTTCGCATTTTTAGTTAGTGTATGCTCGTTTTTGCGGAAATGGAAGGTCAGAGATATTGACAGTTCGCGCTTTTATTTAGCGTATTCCCGTTTCTGCGGAAATGGAAGGTCAGAGATATTGACGGTTCACGCTTTTATTTGGCGTATGCCCGTTTCTACGGAAATGGAAGGTCAATACCGTAATATTGACAGTTCACAGTTTTATTTAGTGCATGCCTGTTTCTGCGAAAATGGAAGGTCAGAGATATTGACAGTTCGCGCTTTTATTTAGCGTATGCCCGTTTCAGCAGAAATGGAAGGTCAGAGATATTGGCAGTTCGTGCTTTTATTTAACGTATGCCTGTTTCTGCAGAAATGGAAGGTCCGAGATATTAACAGTTCACACTTTTATTTAGTGTATGCCCGTTTCTGCCGAAATGAAAGGTCAGAGATATTGACGGTTCACGTTTTTATTTAGCGTATGCCCGTTTCTGCGGAAATGGAAGGTCAGAGATATTGACGGTTCGTGCTCTTATTTAGCGTATGCCCGTTTCTGCGGAAATGGAAGGTCAGAGATATTGACGGTTCGCGCTCTTATTTAGCGTATGCCCGTTTCTGCGGAAATGGAAGGTCAATACCGTAATATTGGCAGTTCACACTTTTATTTAGTGCATGATTGTTTCTGCGGAAATGGAAGGTCAGAGATATTGATAGTTCGCGCTTTTATTTAGCATATGCCCGTTTCTGCGGAAATGGAAGGTCAGAGATATTAGCAGTTCGCGCTTTTATTTAGCGTATGCCCGTTTCTGCGAAAAATGGAAGGTTAGAGATATTGACAGTTCGTGCTTTCATTTAGCGTATGCCCGTTTATGCCGAAATGGAAGGTCAGAGATATTGACAATTCGCGGTTTTATTAAGCGTATGCATGTTTCTGCGGAAATGGAAGGTCAGAGATATTGACGGTTCGTGCTTTTATTTAGCGTATGCCCGTTTCAGCAGAAATGGAAGGTCAATACCGTAATATTGACAGTTTTCACTTTTTGTTAGTGTATGCCCGTTTCTGCGGAAATGGAAGGTCAGAGATATTGACAGTTCGCGCTTTTATTTAGCGTATGTCCGTTTCTGCGGAAATGGAAGGTCAGAGATGTTGACGGTTCGTGCTTTTATTTAGCGTATGCCCGTTTCTGCGGAAATGAAAGGTCAGAGATATTGACAGTTCGCGCTTTTATTTAGCGTATGCCCGTTTCTGCGGAATGGAAGGTCAGAGATATTAGCAGTTCGCCCTTTTATTTAGCGTATGCCCGTTTTTGCAGAAATGGAAGGTCAGAGATATTGACAGTTCGCGCTTTTATTTAGCGTATGCCCGTTTCTTCCGAAATGGAAGGTCAGAGATATTGACGGTTCGCGCTTTTATATAGCGTATGCCCGTTTCTGCGGAAATGGAAGGTCAATACCGTAATATTGGCAATTCGCGCTTTTATTTAGCGTATGCCCGTTTCTGCAGAAATGGAAGGTAAGAGATATTGACAGTTCGCGCTTTTATTTAGCGTATGCACATTTCTGCAGAAATGGAAGGTCATAGATATTGACAGTTCGCGCTTTTATTTAGCGTATGTCTATTTCTGCGGAAATGGAAGGTCAATACCGTAATATTGACAGTTCGCACTTTTAGTTAGTGTATGCCCGTTTCTGCAGAAATGGAAGGTCAGAGATATTGACAGTTCGCGCTTTTATTTAGCTTATGCCAGTTTCTGCGGAAATGGAAGGTCAGAGATATTGACGTTTCACGCTTTTATTTGGCGTATGCCCGTTTCTACGGAAATGGAAGGTCAATACCGTAATATTGGCAGTTCACACTTTTATTTAGTGCATGCTCGTTTCTGCGGAAATGGAAGGTCAGAGATATTGACAGTTCGCGCTTTTATTTAGCGTATGCCCGTTTCTGCGGAAATGGAAGGTCAGAGATATTGGCAGTTCGTGCTTTTATTTAGCGTATGCCCGTTTCTGCGGAAATGGAAGGTCAAAGATATTGGCAGTTCGCGCTTTTATTTAGCGTATACCCGTTTCTGCAGAAATGGAAGGTCATAGATATTGACGGTTCGCGCTTTTATTTAGCGTATGTCTGTTTCTGCGGAAATGGAAGGTCAATACCGTAATATTGACAGTTCGCATTTTTAGTTAGTGTATGCTCGTTTTTGCGGAAATGGAAGGTCAGAGATATTGACAGTTCGCGCTTTTATTTAGCGTATTCCCGTTTCTGCGGAAATGGAAGGTCAGAGATATTGACGGTTCACGCTTTTATTTGGCGTATGCCCGTTTCTACGGAAATGGAAGGTCAATACCGTAATATTAACAGTTCACAGTTTTATTTAGTGCATGCCTGTTTCTGCGGAAATGGAAGGTCAGAGATATTGACAGTTCGCGCTTTTATTTAGCGTATGCCCGTTTCAGCAGAAATGGAAGGTCAGAGGTATTGGCAGTTCGTGCTTTTATTTAACGTATGCCTGTTTCTGCAGAAATGGAAGGTCCGAGATATTAACAGTTCGCACTTTTATTTAGTGTATGCCCGTTTCTGGCGAAATGAAAGGTCAGAGATATTGACGGTTCGCGTTTTTATTTAGCGTATGCCCGTTTCTGCGGAAATGGAAGGTCAGAGATATTGACGGTTCGTGCTCTTATTTAGCGTATGCCCGTTTCTGCGGAAATGGAAGGTCAATATCGTAATATTGGCAGTTCACACTTTTATTTAGCGTATGCCCGTTTCTTCGGAAATGGAAGGTCAGAGATCTTGACGGTTCACGCTCTTATTTAGCGTATGCCCGTTTCTGCGGAAATGGAAGGTCAATACCGTAATATTGGCAGTTCACACTTTTATTTAGTGCATGCTTGTTTCTGCGGAAATGGAAGGTCAGAGATATTGACAGTTCGCGCTTTTATTTAGCGTATGCCCGTTTCTGCGGAAATGGAAGGTCAAAGATATTGGCAGTTCGCGCTTTTATTTAGCGTATGCTCGTTTCTGCGAAAAATGGAAGGTTAGAGATATTGACAATTCGTGCTTTCATTTAGCGTATGCCCGTTTATGCCGAAATGGAAGGTCAGAGATATTGACAATTCGCGGTTTTATTAAGCGTATGCATGTTTCTGCGGAAATGGAAGGTCAGAGATATTGACGATTCGTGCTTTTATTTAGCGTATGCCCGTTTCAGCGGAAATGGAAGGTCAATACCGTAATATTGACAGTTTTCACTTTTTGTTAGTGTATGCCCGTTTCTGCGGAAATGGAAGGTCAGAGATATTGACAGTTCACGCTTTTATTTAGCGTATGTCTGTTTCTGCGGAAATGGAAGGTCAGAGATGTTGAGGTTCGTGCTTTTATTTAGCGTATGCCCGTTTCTACGGAAATGAAAGGTCAGAGATATTGACAGTTCGCGCTTTTATTTAGTGTATGCCCGTTTCTGCGGAAATGGAAGGTCAGAGATATTAGCAGTTTGCCCTTTTATTTAGCGTATGCCCGTTTTTGCAGAAATGGAAGGTCAGAGATATTGACAGTTCGCGCTTTTATTTAGCGTATGGCCGTTTCTTCCGAAATGGAAGGTCAGAGATATTGACGGTTCGCGCTTTTATTTAGCGTATGCCCGTTTCTGCGGAAATGGAAGGTCAATACCGTAATATTGACAATTCGCGCTTTTATTTAACGTATGCCCGTTTCTGCAGAAATGGAAGGTAAGAGATATTGACAGTTCGCGCTTTTATTTAACGATTGCACATTTCTGCAGAAATGGAGGGTCATAGATATTGATGGTTCGCGCTTTTATTTAGCGTATGTCTGTTTCTGCGGAAATGGAAGGTCAATACCGTAATATTGACAGTTCGGACTTTTAGTTAGTGTATGCCCGTTTCTGCAGAAATGGAAGGTCAGAGATATTGACAGTTCGCGCTTTTATTTAGCTTATGCCAGTTTCTGCGGAAATGGAAGGTCAGAGATATTGACGTTTCACGCTTTTATTTGGCGTATGCCCGTTTCTACGGAAATGGAAGGTCAATACCGTAATATTGGCAGTTCACACTTTTATTTAGTGCATGCCCGTTTCTGCGGAAATGGAAGGTCAAAGATATTGACAGTTCGCGCTTTTATTTAGCGTATGCCCGTTTCTGCGGAAATGGAAGGTCAGAGATATTGGCAGTTCGTGCTTTTATTTAGCGTATGCCCGTTTCTGCAGAAATGGAAGGTCAGAGATATTGACAGTTCACACTTTTATTTAGTGTATGCCCGTTTCTGCCGAAATGGAAGGTCAGAGATATTGACGGTTCGCGTTTTTATTTAGCGTATGCCCGTTTCTGCGAAAATGGAAGGTCAGAGATATTGACGGTTCGTGCTCTTATTTAGCTTATGCCCGTTTCTGCGGAAATGGAAGGTCAATACCGTAATATTGGCAGTTCACACTTTTATTTAGTGCATGCTCGTTTCTGCGGAAATGGAAGGTCAGAGATATTGACAGTTCGCGCTTTTATTTAGCGTATGCCCGTTTCTGCGGAAATGGAAGGTCAAAGATATTGGCAGTTCGTGCTTTTATTTAGCGTATGCCCGTTTCTGCGGAAATGGAAGGTCAAAGATATTGGCAGTTCGCGCTTTTATTTAGCGTATACCCGTTTCTGCAGAAACGGAAGGTCATAGATATTGACGGTTCGCGCTTTTATTTAGCGTATGTCTGTTTCTGCGGAAATGGAAGGTCAATACCGTAATATTGACAGTTCGCATTTTTAGTTAGTGTATGCTCGTTTTTGCGGAAATGGAAGGTCAGAGATATTGACAGTTCGCGCTTTTATTTAGCGTATTCCCGTTTCTGCGGAAATGGAAGGTCAGAGATATTGACGGTTCACGCTTTTATTTGGCGTATGCCCGTTTCTAAGGAAATGGAAGGTCAATACCGTAATATTAACAGTTCACAGTTTTATTTAGTGCATGCCTGTTTCTGCGGAAATGGAAGGTCAGAGATATTGACAGTTCGCGCTTTTATTTAGCGTATGCCCGTTTCAGCAGAAATGGAAGGTCAGAGGTATTAGCAGTTCGTGCTTTTATTTAACGTATGCCTGTTTCTGCAGAAATGGAAGGTCCGAGATATTAACAGTTCGCACTTTTATTTAGTGTATGCCCGTTTCTGCCGAAATGAAAGGTCAGAGATATTGACGGTTCGCGTTTTTATTTAGCGTATGCCCGTTTCTGCGGAAATGGAAGGTCAGAGATATTGACGGTTCGTGCTCTTATTTAGCGTATGCCCGTTTCTGCGGAAATGGAAGGTCAATATCGTAATATTGGCAGTTCACACTTTTATTTAGCGTATGCCCGTTTCTTCGGAAATGGAAGGTCAGAGATCTTGACGGTTCACGCTCTTATTTAGCGTATGCCCGTTTCTGCAGAAATGGAAGGTCAATACCGTAATATTGGCAGTTCACACTTTTATTTAGTGCATGCTTGTTTCTGCGGAAATGGAAGGTCAGAGATATTGACAGTTCGCGCTTTTATTTAGCGTATGCCCGTTTCTGCGGAAATGGAAGGTCAAAGATATTGGCAGTTCGCGCTTTTATTTAGCGTATGCCCGTTTCTGCGAAAAATGGAAGGTTAGAGATATTGACAATTCGTGCTTTCATTTAGCGTATGCCCGTTTATGCCGAAATGGAAGGTCAGAGATATTGACAATTCGCGGTTTTATTAAGCGTATGCATGTTTCTGCGGAAATGGAAGGTCAGAGATATTGACGATTCGTGCTTTTATTTAGCGTATGCCCGTTTCAGCGGAAATGGAAGGTCAATACCGTAATATTGACAGTTTTCACTTTTTGTTAGTGTATGCCCGTTTCTGCGGAAATGGAAGGTCAGAGATATTGACAGTTCACGCTTTTATTTAGCGTATGTCCGTTTCTGCGGAAATGGAAGGTCAGAGATGTTGAGGTTCGTGCTTTTATTTAGCGTATGCCCGTTTCTGCGGAAATGAAAGGTCAGAGATATTGACAGTTCGCGCTTTTATTTAGCGTATGCCCGTTTCTGCGGAAATGGAAGGTCAGAGATATTAGCAGTTTGCCCTTTTATTTAGCGTATGCCCGTTTTTGCAGAAATGGAAGGTCAGAGATATTGACAGTTCGCGCTTTTATTTAGCGTATGGTCGTTTCTTCCGAAATGGAAGGTCAGAGATATTGACGGTTCGCGCTTTTATTTAGCGTATGCCCGTTTCTGCGGAAATGGAAGGTCAATACCGTAATATTGACAATTCGCGCTTTTATTTAACGTATGCCCGTTTCTGCAGAAATGGAAGGTAAGAGATATTGACAGTTCGCGCTTTTATTTAACGATTGCACATTTCTGCAGAAATGGAGGGTCATAGATATTGACGGTTCGCGCTTTTATTTAGCGTATGTCTGTTTCTGCGAAAATGGAAGGTCAATACCGTAATATTGACAGTTCGCACTTTTAGTTAGTGTATGCCCGTTTCTGCAGAAATGGAAGGTCAGAGATATTGACAGTTCGCGCTTTTATTTAGCTTATGCCAGTTTCTGCGGAAATGGAAGGTCAGAGATATTGACGTTTCACGCTTTTATTTGGCGTATGCCCGTTTCTACGGAAATGGAAGGTCAATACCGTAATATTGGCAGTTCACACTTTTATTTAGTGCATGCCCGTTTCTGCGGAAATGGAAGGTCAAAGATATTGACAGTTCGCGCTTTTATTTAGCGTATGCCCGTTTCTGCGGAAATGGAAGGTCAGAGATATTGGCAGTTCGTGCTTTTATTTAGCGTATGCCCGTTTCTGCAGAAATGGAAGGTCAGAGATATTGACAGTTCACACTTTTATTTAGTGTATGCCCGTTTCTGCCGAAATGGAAGGTCAGAGATATTGACGGTTCGCGTTTTTATTTAGCGTATGCCCGTTTCTGCGAAAATGGAAGGTCAGAGATATTGACGGTTCGTGCTCTTATTTAGCGTATGCCCGTTTCTGCGGAAATGGAAGGTCAATACCGTAATATTGGCAGTTCACACTTTTATTTAGTGCATGCTCGTTTCTGCAGAAATGGAAGGTCTGAGATATTGACAGTTCACGCTTTTATTTAGCATATGCCCGTTTCTGCGGAAATGGAAGGTCAGAGATATTGGCAGTTCGCGCTTTTATTTAGCGTATGCCCGTTTCTGCGGAAATGGAAGGTCAGAGATATTGGCAGTTCGCGCTTTTATTTAGCGTATGCCCGTTTCTGCAGAAATGGAAGGTAAGAGATATTGACAGTTCGCGCTTTTATTTAGTGTATGCCCGTTTCTACAGAAATGGAAGGTCATAGATATTGACGGTTCGCGCTTTTATTTAGCGTATGTCTGTTTCTGCGGAAATGGAAGGTCAATACCGTAATATTGACAGTTCGCACTTTTAGTTAGTGTATGCTCGTTTTTGCAGAAATGGAAGGTCAGAGATATTGACAGTTCGCGCTTTTATTTAGCGTATTCCCGTTTCTGCGGAAATGGAAGGTCAGAGATATTGACGGTTCACGCTTTTATTTGGCGTATGTCCGTTTCTATGGAAATGAAAGGTCAATACCGTAATATTGGCAGTTCAGAGTTTTATTTAGTGCATTCCTGTTTCTGCGGAAATGGAAGGTCAGAGATATTGACAGTTCGCGCTTTTATTTAGCGTATGCCCGTTTCAGCAGAAATGGAAGGTCAGAGATATTGGTAGTTCGTGCTTTTATTTAACGTATGCCTGTTTCTGCAGAAATGGAAGGTCCGAGATATTAACAGTTCGCACTTTTATTTAGTGTATGCCCGTTTCTGCCGAAATGGAGGGTCAGAGATATTGACGGTTCGCGTTTTTATTTAGCGTATGCCCGTTTCTGCCAAAATGGAAGGTCAGAGATATTGACGGTTCGCGCTTTTATTTAGCGTATGTCTGTTTCTGCGGAAATGGAAGGTCAATACCGTAATATTGACAGTTCGCACTTTTAGTTAGTGTATGCTCGTTTTTGCAGAAATGGAAGGTCAGAGATATTGACAGTTCGCGCTTTTATTTAGCGTATTCCCGTTTCTGCGGAAATGGAAGGTCAGAGATATTGACGGTTCACGCTTTTATTTGGCGTATGTCCGTTTCTATGGAAATGAAAGGTCAATACCGTAATATTGGCAGTTCAGAGTTTTATTTAGTGCATTCCTGTTTCTGCGGAAATGGAAGGTCAGAGATATTGACAGTTCGCGCTTTTATTTAGCGTATGCCCGTTTCAGCAGAAATGGAAGGTCAGAGATATTGGTAGTTCGTGCTTTTATTTAACGTATGCCTGTTTCTGCAGAAATGGAAGGTCCGAGATATTAACAGTTCGCACTTTTATTTAGTGTATGCCCGTTTCTGCCGAAATGGAGGGTCAGAGATATTGACGGTTCGCGTTTTTATTTAGCGTATGCCCGTTTCTGCCAAAATGGAAGGTCAGAGATATTGACGGTTCGTGCTCTTATTTAGCGTATGCCCGTTTCTGCGGAAATGGAAGGTCGATACCGTAATATTGGCAGTTCACACTTTTATTTAGTGCATGCTCGTTTCTGCGGAAATGGAAGGTCAGAGATATTGACAGTTCGCGCTTTTATTTAGCATATGCCCGTTTCTGCGGAAATGGAAGGTCAGAGATATTGGCAGTTCGCGCTTTTATTTAGCGTATGCCCGTTTCTGCGGAAATGGAAGGTAAGAGATATTGACAGTTCGCGCTTTTATTTAGCGTATGCCCGTTTCTGCAGAAATGGAAGGTCATAGATATTGACGGTTCGCGCTTTTATTTAGCGTATGTCTGTTTCTGCAGAAATGGAAGGTCAATACCGTAATATTGACAGTTCGAACTTTTAGTTAGTGTATGCTCGTTTTTGCGGAAATGGAAGGTCAGAGATATTGACAGTTCGCGCTTTTATTTAGCGTATTCCCGTTTCTGCGGAAATGGAAGGTCAGATATATTGACGGTTCACGCTTTTATTTGGCGTATGCCCGTTTCTACGGAAATGGAAGGTCAATACCGTAATATTGGCAGTTCACAGTTTTATTTAGTGCATTCCTGTTTCTGCGGAAATGGAAGGTCAGAGATATTGACAGTTCGCGCTTTTATTTAGCGTATGCCCGTTTCAGAAGAAATGGAAGGTCAGAGATATTGGTAGTTCGTGCTTTTATTTAGCGTATGTCTGTTTCTGCGGAAATGGAAGGTCAATACCGTAATATTGACAGTTCGCACTTTTAGTTAGTGTATGCCCGTTTCTGAGGAAATGGAAGGTCAGAGATATTGACAGTCCGCGCTTTTATTTAGCGTATTCCCGTTTCTGCGGAAATGGAAGGTCAGAGATATTGACGGTTCGTGCTTTTATTCGGCGTATGCCCGTTTCTACGGAAATGGAAGGTCAATACCGTAATATTGGCAGTTCACAGTTTTATTTAGTGCATGCCCGTTTCTGCGGAAGTGGAAGGTCAGAGATATTAGCAGTTTGCCCTTTTATTTAGCGTATGCCCGTTTTTGCAGAAATGGAAGGTCAGAGATATTGACAGTTCGCGCTTTTATTTAGCGTATGGCCGTTTCTTCCGAAATGGAAGGTCAGAGATATTGACGGTTCGCGCTTTTATTTAGCGTATGCCCGTTTCTGCGGAAATGGAAGGTCAATACCGTAATATTGACAATTCGCGCTTTTATTTAACGTATGCCCGTTTCTGCAGAAATGGAAGGTAAGAGATATTGACAGTTCACGCTTTTATTTAACGTATGCACATTTCTGCAGAAATGGAGGGTCATAGATATTGACGGTTCGCGCTTTTATTTGGCGTATGTCTGTTTCTGCGGAAATGGAAGGTCAATACCGTAATATTGACAGTTCGCACTTTTAGTTAGTGTATGCCCGTTTCTGCAGAAATGGAAGGTCAGAGATATTGACAGTTCGCGCTTTTATTTAGCTTATGCCAGTTTCTGCGGAAATGGAAGGTCAGAGATATTGACGTTTCACGCTTTTATTTGGCGTATGCCCGTTTCAACGGAAATGGAAGGTCAATACCGTAATATTGGCAGTTCACACTTTTAGTTAGTGCATGCCCGTTTCTGCGGAAATGGAAGGTCAAAGATATTGACAGTTCGCGCTTTTATTTAGCATATGCCCGTTTCTGCGGAAATGGAAGGTCAGAGATATTGGCAGTTCGTGCTTTTATTTAGCGTATGCCCGTTTCTGCAGAAATGGAAGGTCAGAGATATTGACAGTTCACACTTTTATTTAGTGTATGCCCGTTTCTGCCGAAATGGAAGGTCAGAGATATTGACGGTTCGCGTTTTTATTTAGCGTATGCCCGTTTCTGCGAAAATGGAAGGTCAGAGATATTGACGGTTCGTGCTCTTATTTAGCGTATGCCCGTTTCTGCGGAAATGGAAGGTCAATACCGTAATATTGGCAGTTCACACTTTTATTTAGTGCATGCTCGTTTCTGCAGAAATGGAAGGTCTGAGATATTGACAGTTCACGCTTTTATTTAGCATATGCCCGTTTCTGCGGAAATGGAAGGTCAGAGATATTGGCAGTTCGCGCTTTTATTTAGCGTATGCCCGTTTCTGCGGAAATGGAAGGTCAGAGATATTGGCAGTTCGCGCTTTTATTTAGCGTATGCCCGTTTCTGCAGAAATGGAAGGTAAGAGATATTGACAGTTCGCGCTTTTATTTAGTGTATGCCCGTTTCTACAGAAATGGAAGGTCATAGATATTGACGGTTCGCGCTTTTATTTAGCGTATGTCTGTTTCTGCGGAAATGGAAGGTCAATACCGTAATATTGACAGTTCGCACTTTTAGTTAGTGTATGCTCGTTTTTGCGGAAATGGAAGGTCAGAGATATTGACAGTTCGCGCTTTTATTTAGCGTATTCCCGTTTCTGCGGAAATGGAAGGTCAGAGATATTGACGGTTCACGCTTTTATTTGGCGTATGTCCGTTTCTATGGAAATGAAAGGTCAATACCGTAATATTGGCAGTTCAGAGTTTTATTTAGTGCATTCCTGTTTCTGCGGAAATGGAAGGTCAGAGATATTGACAGTTCGCGCTTTTATTTAGCGTATGCCCGTTTCAGCAGAAATGGAAGGTCAGAGATATTGGCAGTTCGTGCTTTTATTTAACGTATGCCTGTTTCTGCAGAAATGGAAGGTCCGAGATATTAAGAGTTCGCACTTTTATTTAGTGTATGCCCGTTTCTGCCGAAATGGAGGGTCAGAGATATTGACGGTTCCCGTTTTTATTTAGCGTATGCCCGTTTCTGCCAAAATGGAAGGTCAGAGATATTGACGGTTCGTGCTCTTATTTAGCGTATGCCCGTTTCTGCGGAAATGGAAGGTCAATACCGTAATATTGGCAGTTCACACTTTTATTTAGTGCATGCTCGTTTCTGCGGAAATGGAAGGTCAGAGATATTGACAGTTCGCGCTTTTATTTAGCATATGCCCGTTTCTGCGGAAATGGAAGGTCAGAGATATTGGCAGTTCGCGCTTTTATTTAGCGTATGCCCGTTTCTGCAGAAATGGAAGGTTAGAGATATTGACAGTTCGCGCTTTTATTTAGCGTATGCCCGTTTCTGCAGAAATGGAAGGTCATAGATATTGACGGTTCGCGCTTTTATTTAGCGTATGTCTGTTTCTGCAGAAATGGAAGGTCAATACCGTAATATTGACAGTTCGAACTTTTAGTTAGTGTATGCTCGTTTTTGCGGAAATGGAAGGTCAGAGATATTGACAGTTCGCGCTTTTATTTAGCGTATTCCCGTTTCTGCGGAAATGGAAGGTCAGATATATTGACGGTTCACGCTTTTATTTGGCGTATGCCCGTTTCTACGGAAATGGAAGGTCAATACCGTAATATTGGCAGTTCACAGTTTTATTTAGTGCATTCCTGTTTCTGCGGAAATGGAAGGTCAGAGATATTGACAGTTCGCGCTTTTATTTAGCGTATGCCCGTTTCAGAAGAAATGGAAGGTCAGAGATATTGGTAGTTCGTGCTTTTATTTAGCGTATGTCTGTTTCTGCGGAAATGGAAGGTCAATACCGTAATATTGACAGTTCGCACTTTTAGTTAGTGTATGCCCGTTTCTGAGGAAATGGAAGGTCAGAGATATTGACAGTCCGCGCTTTTATTTAGCGTATTCCCGTTTCTGCGGAAATGGAAGGTCAGAGATATTGACGGTTCGTGCTTTTATTCGGCGTATGCCCGTTTCTACGGAAATGGAAGGTCAATACCGTAATATTGGCAGTTCACAGTTTTATTTAGTGCATGTCTGTTTCTGCGAAAATGGAAGGTCAGAGATATAGACAGTTCGCGCTTTAATTTAGCGTATGCCCGTTTCTACGGAAATGGAAGGTCAGAGATATTGGCAGTTCACGCTTTTATTTAGCGTATGCACGTTTCTGCGAAAAATGGAAGGTCAGAGATATTGACAGTTCGCGCTTTCATTTAGTGTATGTCCGTTTATGCCGAAATGGAAGTTTAGAGATATTGACGGTTCGCGCTTTTATTTAGCGTATGCCCGTTTCTACGGAAATGGAAGGTCAATACCGTAATATTGGCAGTTCACACTTTTATTTAGTGCATGCCCGTTTCTGCGGAAATGGAAGGTCAGAGATATTGACAGTTCGCGATTTTATTTAGCGTATGCATGTTTCTGCGGAAATGGAATGTCAGAGATATTGACGGTTCGCGCTTTTATTTAGCGTATGCCCGTTTCTGCGGAAATGGAAGGTTAATACCGTAATATTGACAGTTTTCACTTTTAGTTAGTGTATGCTCGTTTCTACGAAAATGGAAGGTCAGAGATCTTGACAGTTCGCGCTTTTATTTAGCGTATGCCCGTTTCTGCAGAAATGGAAGGTCATAGATATTGACGGTTCGCGCTTTTATTTAGCGTATGTCCGTTTCTACGGAAATTGAAGGTCAATACCGTAATATTGGCAGTTCACACTTTTATTTAGTGCATGCCCGTTTCTGCGGAAATGGAAGGTCAGAGATATTGACAGTTCGCGCTTTTATTTAGCGTATTCCCGTTTCTGCGGAAATGGAAGGTCAGAGATATTGGCAATTCGTGCTTTTATTTAGCGTATGCCCGTTTCTGCAGAAATGGAAGGTCAGAGATATTGACAGTTCGCACTTTTATTTAGCATATGCCCGTTTCTGTGGAAATGGAAGGTCAGAGATATTGACAGTTCGCGCTTTTATTTAGCGTATGCCCGTTTCTGCGGAAATGGAAGGTCAGAGATATTAGCAGTTCACCCTTTTATTTAGCGTATGCCCGTTTTTGCAGAAATGGAAGGTCAGAGATATTGACAGTTCGCGCTTTTATTTAGCGTATGCCCGTTTCTTCCGAAATGGAAGGTCAGAGATATTGACGGTTCGCGCTTTCATTTAGCGTATGCCCGTTTCTGCGGAAATGGAAGGTCAATACCGTAATATTGGCAATTCACGCTTTTATTTAGCGTATGCCCGTTTCTGCAGAATTGGAAGGTAAGAGATATTGACAGTTCGCGCTTTTATTTAGCGTATGCACGTTTCTGCAGAAATGGAAGGTCATAGATATTGACGGTTCGCGCTTTTATTTAGCGTATGTCTGTTTCTGCGGAAATGGAAGGTCAATACCGTAATATTGACAGTTCGCACTTTTAGTTAGTGTATGCCCGTTTCTGCAGAAATGGAAGGTTAGAGATATTGACAGTTCGCGCTTTTATTTAGCTTATGCCAGTTTCTGCGGAAATGGAAGGTCAGAGATATTGACGTTTCACGTTTTTATTTGGCGTATGCCCGTTTCTACGGAAATGGAAGGTCAATACCGTAATATTGGCAGTTCACACTTTTATTTAGTACATGCCCGTTTCTGCGGAAATGGAAGGTCAGAGATATTGGGAGTTCGCACTTTTATTTAGCGTATGCCCGTTTCTGCGGAAATGGAAGGTCAGAGATATTGGTAGTTCGTGCTTTTATTTAGCGTATGCCCGTTTCTGCAGAAATGGAAGGTCAGAGATATTGATAGTTCACACTTTTATTTAGTGTATGCCTGTTTCTGCCGAAATGGAAGGTCAGAGATATTGACGGTTCGCGTTTTTATTTAGCGTATGCCCGTTTCTGCGGAAATGGAAGGTTAGAGATATTGACGGTTCGTGCTCTTATTTAGCGTATGCCCGTTTCTACGGAAATGGAAGGTCAATACCGTAATATTGGCAGTTCACACTTTTATTTAGTGCATGCTCGTTTCTGCGGAAATGGAAGGTCAGAGATATTGACAGTTCGCGCTTTTATTTAGCGTATGCCCGTTTCTGCGGAAATGGAAGGTCAGAGATATTGGCAGTTCGTGCTTTTATTTAGCGTATGCCCGTTTCTGCGGAAATGGAAGGTCAAAGATATTGGCAGTTCGCGCTTTTATTTAGCGTATGCCCGTTTCTGCAGAAATGGAAGGTAAGAGATATTGACAGTTCGCGCTTTTATTTAGCGTATGCCCGTTTCTGCAGAAATGGAAGGTCATAGATATTGACGGTTTGCGCTTTTATTTAGCGTATGTCTGTTTCTGCGGAAATGGAAGGTCAATACCGTAATATTGACAGTTCGCACTTTTAGTTTGTGTATGCTCGTTTTTGCGGAAATGGAAGGTCAGAGATATTGACAGTTCGCGCTTTTATTTAGCGTATTCCCGTTTCTGCGGAAATGGAAGGTCAGAGATATTGACGGTTCACGCTTTTATTTGGCGTATGCCCGTTTCTACGGAAATGGAAGGTCAATACCGTAATATTGGTAGTTCACAGTTTTATTTAGTGCATGCCTGTTTCTACGGAAATGGAAGGTCAGAGATATTGACAGTTCGCGCTTTTATTTAGCGTATGCCCGTTTCAGCAGAAATGGAAGGTCAGAGATATTGGCAGTTCGGGCTTTTATTTAACGTATGCCTGTTTCTGCAGAAATGGAAGGTCCGTGATATTAACAGTTCGCACTTTTATTTAGTGTATGCCCGTTTCTGCCGAAATGGAAGGTCAGAGATATTGACGGTTCGCGTTTTTATTTAGCGTATGCCCGTTTCTGCGGAAATGGAAGGTCAGAGATATTGACGGTTCGTGCTCTTATTTAGCGTATGCCCGTTTCTGCAGAAATAGAAGGTCAATACCGTAATATTGGCAATTCACACTTTTATTTAGTGAATGCTCGTTTCTGCGGAAATGGAAGGTCAGAGATATTGACAGTTCGCGCTTTTATTTAGCGTATTCCCGTTTCTGCGGAAATGGAAGGTCAGAGATATTGGCAATTCGTGCTTTTATTTAGCGTATGCCCGTTTCTGCAGAAATGGAAGGTCAGAGATATTGACAGTTCGCACTTTTATTTAGCGTATGCCCGTTTCTGTGGAAATGGAAGGTCATAGATATTGACGGTTCGCGCTTTTATTTAGCGTATGTCTGTTTCTGCGGAAATGGAAGGTCAGAGATATTAGCAGTTCGCCCTTTTATTTAGCGTATGCCCGTTTTTGCAGAAATGGAAGGTCAGAGATATTGACAGTTCGCGCTTTTATTTAGCGTATGCCCGTTTCTTCCGAAATGGAAAGTCAGAGATATTGACAGTTCGCGCTTTCATTTAGCGTATGCCCGTTTCAGCAGAAATGGAAGGTCAGAGATATTGGCAGTTCGTGCTTTTATTTAACGTATGCCTGTTTCTGCAGAAATGGAAGGTCCGAGATATTAACAGTTCGCACTTTTATTTAGTGTATGCCCGTTTCTGCCGAAATGGAGGGTCAGAGATATTGACGGTTCGCGTTTTTATTTAGCGTATGCCCGTTTCTGCGAAAATGGAAGGTCAGAGATATTGACGGTTCGTGCTCTTATTTAGCGTATGCCCGTTTCTGCGGAAATGGAAGGTCAATACCGTAATATTGGCAGTTCACACTTTTATTTAGTGCATGCTCGTTTCTGCGGAAATGGAAGGTCAGAGATATTGACAGTTCGCGCTTTTATTTAGCGTATGCCCGTTTCTGCAGAAATGGAAGGTAAGAGATATTGACAGTTCGCGCTCTTATTTAGCGTATGCCCGTTTCTGCAGATATGGAAGGTCATAGATATTGACGGGTCGCGCTTTTATTTAGTGTATGTCTGTTTCTGCGGAAATGGAAGGTCAATACCGTAATATTGACAGTTCACGCTTTTAGTTAGTGTATGCCCGTTTCTGCAGAAATGGAAGGTCAGAGATATTGACAGTTCGCGCTTTTATTTAGCTTATGCCAGTTTCTGCGGAAATGGAAGGTCAGAGATATTGGCAATTCGTGCTTTTATTTAGCGTATGCCCGTTTCTGCAGAAATGGAAGGTCAGAGATATTGACAGTTCGCACTTTTATTTAGCATATGCCCGTTTCTGTGGAAATGGAAGGTCAGAGATATTGACAGTTCGCGCTTTCATTTAGCGTATGCCCGTTTCTGCGGAAATGGAAGGTCAATACCGTAATATTGGCAATTCACGCTTTTATTTAGCGTATGCCCGTTTCTGCAGAATTGGAAGGTAAGAGATATTGACAGTTCTCGCTTTTATTTAGCGTATGCACGTTTCTGCAGAAATGGAAGGTCATAGATATTGACGGTTCGCGCTTTTATTTAGCGTATGTCTGTTTCTGCGGAAATGGAAGGTCAATACCGTAATATTGACAGTTCGCACTTTTAGTTAGTGTATGCCCGTTTCTGCAGAAATGGAAGGTTAGAGATATTGACAGTTCGCGCTTTTATTTAGCTTATGCCAGTTTCTGCGGAAATGGAAGGTCAGAGATATTGACGTTTCACGTTTTTATTTGGCGTATGCCCGTTTCTACGGAAATGGAAGGTCAATACCGTAATATTGGCAGTTCACACTTTTATTTAGTACATGCCCGTTTCTGCGGAAATGGAAGGTCAGAGATATTGGGAGTTCGCACTTTTATTTAGCGTATGCCCGTTTCTGCGGAAATGGAAGGTCAGAGATATTGGTAGTTCGTGCTTTTATTTAGCGTATGCCCGTTTCTGCAGAAATGGAAGGTCAGAGATATTGATAGTTCACACTTTTATTTAGTGTATGCCTGTTTCTGCCGAAATGGAAGGTCAGAGATATTGACGGTTCGCGTTTTTATTTAGCGTATGCCCGTTTCTGCGGAAATGGAAGGTCAGAGATATTGACGGTTCGTGCTCTTATTTAGCGTATGCCCGTTTCTACGGAAATGGAAGGTCAATACCGTAATATTGGCAGTTCACACTTTTATTTAGTGCATGCTCGTTTCTGCGGAAATGGAAGGTCAGAGATATTGACAGTTCGCGCTTTTATTTAGCGTATGCCCGTTTCTGCGGAAATGGAAGGTCAGAGATATTGGCAGTTCGTGCTTTTATTTAGCGTATGCCCGTTTCTGCGGAAATGGAAGGTCAAAGATATTGGCAGTTCGCGCTTTTATTTAGCGTATGCCCGTTTCTGCAGAAATGGAAGGTAAGAGATATTGACAGTTCGCGCTTTTATTTAGCGTATGCCCGTTTCTGCAGAAATGGAAGGTCATAGATATTGAAGGTTTGCGCTTTTATTTAGCGTATGTCTGTTTCTGCGGAAATGGAAGGTCAATACCGTAATATTGACAGTTCGCACTTTTAGTTAGTGTATGCTCGTTTTTGCGGAAATGGAAGGTCAGAGATATTGACAGTTCGCGCTTTTATTTAGCGTATTCCCGTTTCTGCGGAAATGGAAGGTCAGAGATATTGACGGTTCACGCTTTTATTTGGCGTATGCCCGTTTCTACGGAAATGGAAGGTCAATACCGTAATATTGGTAGTTCACAGTTTTATTTAGTGCATGCCTGTTTCTACGGAAATGGAAGGTCAGAGATATTGACAGTTCGCGCTTTTATTTAGCGTATGCCCGTTTCAGCAGAAATGGAAGGTCAGAGATATTGGCAGTTCGGGCTTTTATTTAACGTATGCCTGTTTCTGCAGAAATGGAAGGTCCGTGATATTAACAGTTCGCACTTTTATTTAGTGTATGCCCGTTTCTGCCGAAATGGAAGGTCAGAGATATTGACGGTTCGCGTTTTTATTTAGCGTATGCCCGTTTCTGCGGAAATGGAAGGTCAGAGATATTGACGGTTCGTGCTCTTATTTAGCGTATGCCCGTTTCTGCAGAAATAGAAGGTCAATACCGTAATATTGGCAATTCACACTTTTATTTAGTGAATGCTCGTTTCTGCGGAAATGGAAGGTCAGAGATATTGACAGTTCGCGCTTTTATTTAGCGTATTCCCGTTTCTGCGGAAATGGAAGGTCAGAGATATTGGCAATTCGTGCTTTTATTTAGCGTATGCCCGTTTCTGCAGAAATGGAAGGTCAGAGATATTGACAGTTCGCACTTTTATTTAGCGTATGCCCGTTTCTGTGGAAATGGAAGGTCATAGATATTGACGGTTCGCGCTTTTATTTAGCGTATGTCTGTTTCTGCGGAAATGGAAGGTCAGAGATATTAGCAATTCGCCCTTTTATTTAGCGTATGCCCGTTTTTGCAGAAATGGAAGGTCAGAGATATTGACAGTTCGCGCTTTTATTTAGCGTATGCCCGTTTCTTCCGAAATGGAAGGTCAGAGATATTGACAGTTCGCGCTTTCATTTAGCGTATGCCCGTTTCAGCAGAAATGGAAGGTCAGAGATATTGGCAGTTCGTGCTTTTATTTAACGTATGCCTGTTTCTGCAGAAATGGAAGGTCCGAGATATTAACAGTTCGCACTTTTATTTAGTGTATGCCCGTTTCTGCCGAAATGGAGGGTCAGAGATATTGACGGTTCGCGTTTTTATTTAGCGTATGCCCGTTTCTGCGAAAATGGAAGGTCAGAGATATTGACGGTTCGTGCTCTTATTTAGCGTATGCCCGTTTCTGCGGAAATGGAAGGTCAATACCGTAATATTGGCAGTTCACACTTTTATTTAGTGCATGCTCGTTTCTGCGGAAATGGAAGGTCAGAGATATTGACAGTTCGCGCTTTTATTTAGCGTATGCCCGTTTCTGCAGAAATGGAAGGTAAGAGATATTGACAGTTCGCGCTCTTATTTAGCGTATGCCCGTTTCTGCAGATATGGAAGGTCAATACCGTAATATTGGCAGTTCACACTTTTATTTAGTACATGTCTGTTTCTGCGGAAATGGAAGGTCAGAGATATTGACAGTTCGCGTTTTTATTTAGCGTATGCCCGTTTCTACGGAAATGGAAGGTTAGAGATATTGGCAGTTCACGCTTTTATTTAGCGTATGCCCGTTTCTGCGAAAAATGGAAGGTCAGAGATATTGACAGTTCGCGCTTTCATTTAGTGTATGCCCGTTTATGCCGAAATGGAAGGTCAGAGATATTGACAGTTCGCGCTTTTATTTAGCGTATGCCCGTTTCTGCGGAAATGGAAGGTCAATACCGTAATATTGGCAGTTCACACTTTTATTTAGTGCATGCCCGTTACTGCGGAAATGGAAGGTCAGAGATATTGACAGTTCGCGCTTTTATTTAGCGTATGCATGTTTCTGCGGAAATGGAATGTCAGAGATATTGACGGTTCGCGCTTTTATTTAGCGTATGCCCGTTTCTGCGGAAATGGAAGATCAATACCGTAATATTGACAGTTTTCACTTTTAGTTAGTGTATGCCCGTTTCTACGGAAATGGAAGGTCAGAGATCTTGACAGTTCGCGCTTTTATTTAGCGTATGCCCGTTTCTGCGGAAATGGAAGGTCAGAGATATTGACGGTTCGTGCTTTTATTTAGCGTATGCCCGTTTCTACGGAAATGGAAGGTCAATACCGTAATATTGGCAGTTCACACTTTTATTTAGTGCATGCCCGTTCCTGCGGAAATGGAAGGTAAGAGATATTGACAGTTCGCGCTTTTATTTAGCGTATTCCCGTTTCTGCGGAAATGGAAGGTCAGAGATATTGGCAATTCGTGCTTTTATTTAGCGTATGCCCGTTTCTGCAGAAATGGAAGGTCAGAGATATTGACAGTTCGTACTTTTATTTAGCGTATGCCCGTTTCTGCGGAAATGGAAGGTCAGAGATATTGACAGTTCGCGCTTTTATTTAGCGCATGCCCGTTTCTGCGGAAATGGAAGGTCAGAGATATTAGCAGTTCGCCCTTTTATTTAGCGTATGCCCGTTTTTGCAGAAATGGAAGGTCAGAGATATTGACAGTTCGCGCTTTTATTTAGCTTATGCCCGTTTCTTCCGAAAGGGAAGGTCAGAGATATTGACGGTTCGCGCTTTTATTTAGCGTATGCCCGTTTCTGCGGAAATGGAAGGTCAATACCGTAATATTGGCAATTCGCGCTTTTATTTAGCATATGCCCGTTTCTGCAGAAATGGAAGGTAAGAGATATTGACAGTTCGCGCTTTTATTTAGCGTATGCACGTTTCTGCAGAAATGGAAGGTCATAGATATTGACGGTTCGCGCTTTTATTTAGCGTATGTCTGTTTCTGCGGAAATGGAAGGTCAATACCGTAATATTGACAGTTCGCACTTTTAGTTAGTGTATGCCCGTTTCTGCAGAAATGGAAGGTCAGAGATATTGACAGTTCGCGCTTTTATTTAGCTTATGCCAGTTTCTGCGGAAATGGAAGGTCAGAGATATTGACGTTTCACGCTTTTATTTGGCGTATGCCCGTTTCTACGGAAATGGAAGGTCAATACCGTAATATTGGCAGTTCACACTTTTATTTAGTGCATTCCCGTTTCTGCGGAAATGGAAGGTCAGAGATATTGACAGTTCGCGCTTTTATTTAGCGTATGCCCGTTTCTGCGGAAATGGAAGGTCAGAGATATTGGCAGTTCGTGCTTTTATTTAGCGTATGTCCGTTTCTGCAGAAATGGAAGGTCAGAGATATTAACAGTTCACACTTTTATTTAGTGTATGCCCGTTTCTGCCGAAATGGAAGGTCAGAGATATTTACGGTTCGCGTTTTTATTTAGCGTATGCCCGTTTCTGCGGAAATGGAAGGTCAGAGATATTGACGGTTCGTGCTCTTATTTAGCGTATGCCCATTTCTACGGAAATGGAAGGTCAATACCGTAATATTGGCAGTTCACACTTTTATTTAGTGCATGCTCGTTTCTGCGGAAATGGAAGGTTAGAGATATTGACAGTTCGCGCTTTTATTTAGCGTATGCCCGTTTCTGCGGAAATGGAAGGTCAGAGATATTGGCAGTTCGTGCTTTTATTTAGCGTATGCCCGTTTCTGCGGAAATGGAAGGTCAGAGATATTGGCAGTTCGCGCTTTTATTTAGCGTATGCCCGTTTCTGCAGAAATGGAAGGTAAAAGATATTGACAGTTCACGCTTTTATTTAGCGTATGCCCATTTCTGCAGAAATGGAAGGTCATAGATATTGGCGGTTCGCGCTTTTATTTAGCGTATGTCTGTTTCTGCGGAAATGGAAGGTCAATACCGTAATATTGACAGTTCGCACTTTTAGTTAGTGTATGCTCGTTTTTGCGGAAATGGAAGGTCAGGGATATTCACAGTTCGTGCTTTTATTTAGCGTATTCCCGTTTCTGCGGAAATGGAAGGTCAGAGATATTGACGGTTCACGCTTTTATTTGGCGTATGCCCGTTTCTACGGAAATGGAAGGTCAATACCGTAATATTGGCAGTTCACAGTTTTATTTAGTGCATGCCTGTTTCTGCGGAAATGGAAGGTCAGAGATATTGACAGTTCGCGCTTTTATTTAGCGTATGCCCGTTTCAGCAGAAATGGAAGGTCAGAGATATTGGCAGTTCGTGCTTTTATTTAACGTATGCCTGTTTCTGCAGAAATGGAAGGTCCGAGATATTAACAGTTCGCACTTTTATTTAGCGTATGCCCGTTTCTGCCGAAATGGAAGGTCAGAGTAATTGACGGTTCGTGCTCTTATTTAGCGTATGCCCGTTTCTGCGGAAATGGAAGGTCAATACCGTAATATTGGCAGTTCACACTTTTATTTAGTGCATGCTCGTTTCTGCGGAAATGGAAGGTCAGAGATATTGACAGTTCGCGCTTTTATTTAGCGTATGCCCGTTTCTGCGGAAATGGAAGGTCAGAGATATTGGCAGTTCGCGCTTTTATTTAGTGTATGCCCGTTTCTGCAGAAATGGAAGGTAAGAGATATTGACAGTTCGCGCTTTTATTTAGCGTATGCCCGTTTCTGCAGAAATGGAAGGTCATAGATATTGACGGTTCGCGCTTTTATTTAGCGTATGTCTATTTCTGCGGAAATGGAAGGTCAATACCGTAATATTGACAGTTCGCACTTTTAGTTAGTGTATGCCCGTTTCTGCGGAAATGGAAGGTCAGAGATATTGACAGTCCGCGCTTTTATTTAGCGTATTCCCGTTTCTGCGAAAATGGAAGGTCAGAGATATTGACGGTTCGTGCTTTTATTCGGCGTATGCCCGTTTCTACGGAAATGGAAGGTCAATACCGTAATATTGGCAGTTCACAGTTTTATTTAGTGCATGCCTGTTTCTGAGGAAATGGAAGGTCAGAGATATTGACAGTTCGCGCTTTTATTTAGCGTATGCGCGTTTCTACGGAAATGGAAGGTCAGAGATATTGGCAGTTCACGCTTTTATTTAGCGTATACCCGTTTCTGCGAAAAATGGAAGGTCAGAGATATTGACAGTTCGCGCTTTCATTTAGTGTATGCCCGTTTATGCCGAAATGGAAGGTCAGAGATATTGACGGTTCGCGCTTTTATTTAGCGTATGCCCGTTTCTGCGGAAATGGAAGGTCAATACCGTAATATTGGCAGTTCACACTTTTATTTAGTGCATGCCCGTTTCTGCGGAAATGGAAGGTCAGAGATATTGACAGTTCGCGCTTTTATTTAGCGTATGCATGTTTCTGCGGAAATGGAATGTCAGAGACATTGACGGTTCGCGCTTTTATTTAGCGTATGCCCGTTTCTGCGAAAATGGAAGGTCAATACCGTAATATTGACAGTTTTCACTTTTAGTTAGTGTATGCCCGTTTTTACGGAAATGGAAGGTCAGAGATCATGACAGTTCGCGCTTTTATTTAGCGTATGCCCGTTTCTGCGGAAATGGAAGGTCAGAGATATTGACGGTTCGTGCTTTTATTTAGCGTATGCCCGTTTCTACGGAAATGGAAGGTCAATACCGTAATATTGACAGTTCACACTTTTATTTAGTGCATGCCCGTTTCTGCAGAAATGGAAGGTCAGAGATATTGACAGTTCGCGCTTTTATTTAGCCTATTCCCGTTTCTGCGGAAATGGAAGGTCAGAGATATTGGAAATTCGTGCTTTTATTTAGCGTATGCCCGTTTCTGCCGAAATGGAAGGTCAGAGATATTGACGGTTCGCGTTTTTATTTAGCGTATGCCCGTTTCTGCGGAAATGGAAGGTCAGAGATATTGACGGTTCGTGCTCTTATTTAGCGTATGCCCGTTTCCGCGGAAATGGAAGGTTAATACCGTAATATTGGCAGTTCACACTTTTATTTAGTGCATGCTTGTTTCTGCGAAAATGGAAGGTCAGAGATATTGACAGTTCGCGCTTTTATTTAGCGTATGCCCGTTTCTATGGAAATGGAAGGTCAGAGATATTGACGGTTCGTGCTTTTATGTAACATCCTGGTAAGTCACCTGTCATCATTCAAATATGTCGAAGTGGATGGCGAGATCCACGAGGCATTGTGCCAAGCTTTTGAAGGAGTGCAGATCATAGGCAATTCTCCTGTCATAAGCGAAGGGCCAGAGGTGGCTATATCTTCATATAGAGAAGACCAAGCGGTAGTTCAGGCCGGGGAAACTAAAGGTTGGGGTCAAGTTCTGGAGATTCCTGTTAAGCAGGACAAGTTTGGGTTGGGATATCGCCTGTCGTCATCATCTTCATCACAGAGCGCACCACGGTTCAAGGGGCCGATTGTGTTTACTCTAGGAGGAGTCAGTTTTGAAATGATTAATGTTGTGTCTGACAATGAAGATGGAGATAGCGATTGTGACATGGATTCATGGATCAAGCCCAGCGTGCCGAGACAAAGCCTATGCAACTGGTCTATTCAGGACTTTATTCAAGTGACGACGAAACAGTAATGCCTTGTTTTTTTTTATTATTGTACAATCCTATGTCCTACCCGGGGCATAATGGTTTTATTTCAGGGACTACTTGTTTATGTGTATGCTTTGCTTTAATCATCAAATAAAGGCGTTTTTCTCATGCAAATTTTGTGATCCTTGTTTTTCTGTTTTTATTTTAACAATAAAATGGCAATGTGGTTGTATGCTTCGTTTGCATATCATTTGAAGCATTTAACCCTTTCTATTGCAGGATCCATATTTCAGATGACACCGATCAAGAACTCCCTATGGCTCGCTTCGACTTTGAGCACCCGATACTTCAAGCCGAGGAAGAGATTGTTGAGGACGACAACTTACCAGAAGAGCTGACTCGGCTTTTGAGACAAGAAGAGAAAATCATTCTGCCTCATCAGGAGGAAATTGAGGTCGTTAATTTGGGTTCGGAAGAAGTTGTCAGGAATGTCTGGATAGGGGCTGCACTGCAAAGCGATATCAAGCAAAGACTTGTCGAGATGCTTCAAGAGTATAATGACATCTTTGCTTGGTCTTATAAGGATATGCATGGACTGGACACTGATATTGTGGTCCACCGTTTGCCATTGCGTGAAGACTGTCCGCCGGTTAAGCAAAAGCTCAGAAGAACAAAACCAGATATGGCCGTAAAGATTAAAGAGGAAGTACATAAACAATGGGACACTGGTTTTCTAGCTGTTACAACTTACCCTCCTTGGGTCGCCAACATAGCACATGTACCAAAGAAGGATGGTAAGGTGCGGATGTGCATTGACTATCGGGATCTGAACAAGGAGAGCCCTAAGGATGACTTCCCGCTTCCTCATATTGACGTATTGGTCGACAATACTGCTCAATTCTCGGTGTTTTCCTTCATGGACGGCTTTTCAGGCTATAATCAGATTAAGATGGCGCTGGAGGATATGGAGAAAACAACTTTCATTACCCCGTGGGGAACGTTCTGCTACAAAGTGATGCCCTTTGGTTTGAAGAACGCTGGGGCAACATATCAGCGTGCTATGACATTACTCTTTCATGACATGATGCATAAAGATATTGAGGTCTATGTTGACGATATGATTGCCAAATCCCAGACGGAGGAAGAGCATCTGGTGAATCTTCTGAAATTGTTTGAGAGGCTTAGGAAATTCAGGCTGAGGCTGAATCCTAATAAGTGCACCTTCGAGGTGAGATCTGGAAAGCTATTGGGGTTCATTGTTAGTGAAAGAGGGATTGAGGTTGATCCTGTGAAAATAAAAGTGATACAAGACATGCCAACGCCTAAAACAGAGAAGGAGGTTCGTGGCTTTTTGGGGAGGTTGAACTATATTGCCCGGTTCATATCTCATCTCACAGCCACATGTGAGCCAATGTTTAAACTGTTGAAAAAAGACCAGGCAATTGTCTGGGATGAAAATTGTCAAAAGGCGTTTGAAAAAATAAAAGAGTACTTGTAGGAACCTCCGGTATTGATACCCCCAGTAGCTGGAAGATCCCTAATCATGTACTTGACGGTTCTTGAGAACAACATGGGTTGTGTTCTCGGTCAACATGACGAGACTGGACGAAAAGACCATGCGATCTATTACTTGAGTAAAAATTTCACAGATTGTGAATCCCGTTACTCAATGCTCGAAAAGACGTGTTGTGCACTTGCTTGGGCTGCCAAACGTTTGAGACAATACATGCTAAATCATACAACCATGCTGATTTCAAAGATGGATCCGATCAAATATGTTTTTGAAAAGCAGGCGCTTTCAGGAAGGATTGCCCGATGGCAAATGGTACTGACAGAGTACGATATACAGTATGTTTCGCAAAAGGCTATCAAAGGTAGCGTTCTGTCAGAGTACCTTGCCAGGCAGCCAATCGATGATTACCAGCCGATGAAGTTTGATTTTCCTGACGAGGATATCATGTACCTAAAGATGAAAGATTGCAAGGAGCCATTGCATGGTGAAGGTCCTGAACGGAGTTCCCAATGGCAATTGATATTTGATGGGGCTGTTAATTCACATGGAAGTGGAATTGGGGCAATCATTACTACTCCCCATAGGACGCACATCCCGTTCACTGCCAGATTGACATTTCCAGTTACCAACAATGAGGCTGAATATGAAGCGTGTATCATGGGTCTCGAGGAGGCTATTGATTGGAGAATTAAAAATCTTGATGTGTATGGAGATTCTGTATTAGTCGTGAACCAGATCAAGGGAGAATGGGAGACTCGTCAGCCTAATCTGATACCGTACATGAATTATGCAAGGAGGTTGTTGCCTTTCTTTGACAGAGTAGAATTTCAACATGTGCCGCAGGCAGAGAACCAGATGGCTGATGCTCTTGCGACGTTGTCTTCAATGTACAAAGTTAACTTCTGGAATGAGGCTCCCATAATAGTTATCTCTGGCCTTGATAGGCCCGCTTTCATATTCGCCATTGAGGAAGCTTCCGATGGCAAGCCGTGGTATTTTGATATCCAGAATTTCCTAAAGAATCAAGAGTATCCGACTGGGGCATCCAGTCGCGATAAGAAGACTCTTAGGAGATTGGCCGACAATTTCTACTTGATTCCAGATGGTGTTATTTACTGGAGAAACCATGATTTGGTACTATTGCAATGTGTGGATGAGAAAGAAGCGAATCTGCTTATGGAAGAGGTCCACGAGGGTACCTTCAGCACGCACGCCGACGGACATGCTATGTCTCGAAAGTTATTATGAGCAGGGTATTATTAGCTGACGATGGAAACAGATTGCTTCAAGTTTGCGAAGAAATGCCATAAATGCCAGATTTATACAGACAAGATTCATGTGCCGCCAAGCCCTTTGAATGTTATGGCGTCCCCGTGGCCTTTCTCCATGTGGGGCATATATATGATTGGCAAGATCGAGCCCACTGCCTCCAACGGACACCGGTTCATCTTGGTAGCTATCGATTACTTCACCAAATGGGTCGAAGTAGCGTCTTACACCAATGTTACCAAGCAAGTAATAGCCCGGTTTATCAAAAAGGACATCATCTGCAGATACGGGATTCCCGAAAGAATCATTACTGACAATGGTTCGAACTTGAATAATAAGATGATGAAGGAATTGTGCTAGAATTTCAAGATTGAGCATCACAACTCATCTCCCTATCGGCCCAAGATGAACGGCGTTGTCGAAACGGTCAATAAGAACATCAAGAAGATAGTTCAAAAGATGGTTGTAACATACAAAGACTGGCACGAGATGTTGCCCTTCGCTTTACACGGTTATCGTACGACGGTACATACATCAACCGGGGCAACACCTTTCTCACTGGTATATGGTATGGAAGTTGTCCTACTGTTGGAAGTTGAGATTCCTTCTTTGAGAGTTTTGCTTGATGTCCAACTCGATGAGGCAGAATGGATAAAGAATCGTTTGAATCAGCTCAGTTTGATGGATGAGAAGAGACTTGCATCTATTGCATATGGTCGGTTATATCAGAGACGGATGAAGAAAGCTTTTGACAAGAAGGTGCGCCCTCGAAGCTTTCAGACGGGCGATCTTGTGCTGAAGAAGATTCTCCTGCCACAATCAGATCACAGGGGAAAATGGACTCCCAACTATGAAGGTCCATATATCGTTCGAAAGGTCTTCTTTGGAGGAGCCTTACTATTGTCCATCATGGATGGCGAGGATTTTACATCCCCTGTAAACTCGGACGCAGTTAAAAAATACTTTGCTTAAAGAGACCCGCTGGACAGAAAAAAGAAAGTCCAAGCAAAAATGGGGCATCCCGGCAAACCAAGAAAAAAGAGAAAAGGTTCGGACACAAATTAGGGATAAAAATTGAAAAGATGTACACCCACGAAGTCGAAAAACCTGAAAAAGGCGATTTCGGTAAAAAAAGGGTATCCCGGTGAATTGAAAACCCGCAAAGGGCGATTCAGGCAAAAGTTAGGGATTGAAAAAGCAAATGACTGCGGTCCGAGTTTGATACTGCATTGATTAGTGGTTTGGGAGCACCTAAGGGTCGATTATCCAAGTCAATTTCTTCCGAGGACGGAGTATCGGGAAAGCGTCAGAGTCAGGCGAGTCATAGGAGGATCAACTCATGGTGTTTGTCTGTACCACGTTGCCGACATGTATACAAATTTCTTTGTGCCTCTGTACATATTTGTATTTGTTTTTGTAACTTCCTCTTTTCAGGAGTTGCATCCACTGTAAAAAAACTTTGCCTATTTACATGCCCGTTATCAATAAAAGCATACTATTCAGTACTTGATGTTTGTTTCTTGTTTTAACTTTTACTGTTTTGTTTGTGGAAAACACCGATGTTTTTGATAAACTTGCATGTGCATAAACTTGCAGGCCTCGGCCAATAATTGTTAAAACTTTGAATTAACTGAACAATTGTCACTGATATTGACCTAGATATTTCCTTTTGTATAGGATGTCTTGTTTTTGTTCATAGTTTGCAGGGTCATTACCTTCGAAGCAAACAGCCAAGGGATCATGTTTCCCCAGTCAGAGTCCCTTAACGTAGGTGAAGGCTCTAGATGATCTTATTTCTCCCTAGCAGATGGAAGTCGCATTTTTATCCCTAGAAGAATTGGATGCGAGATAGTAAGCGGTCATGCAGTAATGTGCATTCCCAGCAGTTGGTTACGTGTGTACATTTAATCCCCAGTGATCCTCACAGGGTACAACCAGGTTGTTGTTGTTTTAAGGATCACCCCCACGCAGGATTGTTCTTTCTGTTCTCCAGCGGGTTGTCTTTCCACCAATAGGTTGTTCATCCTCTGCAGAGTTCGTAACTCTGGATATTACGGGCTATCCCCAGCAGGATTGTTTCTTCCCCCCAGCGGAAGTTTGGTTACGTTCCTTCAACATTTATTTTTCTGGAATGCCTCTTTGCATTTGCATCGTGCATAGCATCTACCCCAAACGCATAGCATTTCCATTTGGTATGGAGCATTACGCCATTTTCAAACATGTGCATTTTGAAACATAAGCCAGGTTAGTTACCTCTTTGTTTTCAGGTGTTTTTCCCTGCAGGTAATTGGAATTCTTGTTCAGGATGGTTTTCGAATATTCAAAATTTTGGCATGAGATATGTGATGATAACGTTCGTCCTATCATGTGTTCCCTCATCAGAGTTGCGTGGTTAAGTTTCTCTTCTTCCCCAGCGGAGTTTTCCTCAGATTGCTGTTACGTCAGCATTTTAAAAGGAAATATTTCATGATTAGACTTTGGAGTTGTTACCCACTTTTGTTCAAGATGGATGTCTGGCAGCTAACGTCAGAATTTCCCCGTAGAGTTGTTTGTTCAAGTCTTCGGATGCTCAGTTCGCACTTTTATTTAGTGTATGCCCGTTTCTACGGAAATGGAAGATCAGAGATATTGACAGTTTGCACTTTTAGTTAGTGTATGCCCGTTTCTGCGGATATGGAAGGTCGGAGATATTGACAGCTCGCGCTTTTATTTAGCGTATGCCCGTTTCTGCGGAAATGGAAGGTCAGAGATATTGACGGTTCACACTTTTATTTAGCGTATGCCCGTTTCTGCGGAAATGGAAGGTCAATACCGTAATATTGGAAGTTCACACTTTTATTTAGTGCATGTCCGTTTCTGCGAAAATGGAAGGTCAGAGATATTGACAGTTCGCGCTTTTATTTAGCGTATGCCTGTTTCAGCAGAAATGAAAGGTCGAAGATATTGACGGATCGCGCTTTTATTTAACGTATGCCCGTTTCTGCGGAAATGGAAGGTCAATACCGTAATATTGACGGATCGCGCTTTTATTTAGCGTATGCTCGTTTCTGCGGAAATGGAAGGTCAGAGATATTGACAGTTCGCACTTTTATTTAGCGTATGCCCGTTTCTGCGAAAATGGAAGGTCAGAGATATTGATCGTTCGTGCTTTTATTTAGCGTATGCCTGTTTCTGCGGAAATGGAAGGTCAATACCGTAATATTGGCAGTTCACACTTTTATTTAGTGCATGCCCGTTTCTGCGGAAATGGAAGGTCAGAGATATTGATAGTCCGCGCTTTTATTTAGCGTATGCCCGTTTCTGCGGAAATGGAAGGTCAGAGATATTGGCAGTTCGCGCTTTTATTTAGCGTATGCCTGTTTCTGCAGAAATGGAAGGTCAGAGATATTGACGGTTCGCGCTTTTATTTAGCGTATGCCTGTTTTTGCGGAAATGGAAGGTCAATACCGTAATATTGGCAGTTCACGCTTTTATTTAGCGTATGCCCGTTTCTGCAGAAATGGAAGGTAAGAGATATTGATAGTTCGCGCTTTTATTTAGCGTATTACCCGTTTCTGCAGAAATGGAAGGTCATAGATATTGACGGTCCGCGCTTTTATTTAGCGTATGTCTGTTTCTGCGGAAATGGAAGGTCAATACCGTAATATTAACAGTTCACACCTTTAGTTAGTGTATGCCCGTTTCTGCGGAAATGAAAGGTCAGAGATATTGACAGTTCACGCTTTTATTTAGCGTATGCCCGTTTCTACAGAAATGGAAGGTCAATACCGTAATATTGGCAGTTCAAACTTTTATTTAGTGCATGCCTGTTTCTGCGGAAATGGAAGGTCAGAGATATTGACAGTTCGCGCTTTTATTTAGCGTATGCCCGTTTCTACGGAAATGGAAGGTCAGAGATATTGGCAGTTCGCGCTTTTATTAAGCGTATGCCCGTTTCTGCGGAAATGGAAGGTCAAAGATATTGACAGTTCGCGCTTTCATTTAGCGTATGCCCGTTTCTGCCGAAATGGAAGGTCAGAGATATTGATGGTTCGTGCTTTTATTTAGCGTATGCCCATTTCTGCAGAAATGGAAGGTCAATACCGTAATATTGGCAGTTCACACTTTTATTTAGTGCTTGCCCATTTCTGCGGAAATGGAAGGTCAGAGATATTTACAGTTCGCGCTTTTATTTAGCTTATGCATGTTTCTGCGGAATTGGAAGGTCAGAGATATTGACGGTTCGCGCTTTAATTTAGCGTATGCCCGTTTATGCGGAAATGGAAGGTCAATACCGTAATATTGACAGTTTTCACTTTTAGTTAGTGTATGCCCGTTTCTACGGAAATGGAAGGTAAAAGATATTGACAGTTCGGGCTTTTATTTAGCGTATGCCCATTTATGCGGAAATGGAAGGTCAGAGATATTAACGGTTCGTGCTTTTATTTAGCGTATGCCCGTTTCTACGGAAATGGAAGGTCAATACCGTAATATTGGCAGTTCACACTTTTATTTAGTGCATGCCCGTTTCTGCGGAAATGGAAGGTCAGAGATATTGACAGTTCGCGCTTTTATTTAGCGTATGCCCGTTTCTGCGGAAATGGAAGGTCAGAGATATTGGCAGTTCGTGCTTTTATTTAGCGTATGCCCGTTTCTGCAGAAATGGAAGGTCAGAGATATTGACAGTTCGCACTTTTATTTAGTGTATGCCCGTTTCTGCCGAAATGGAAGGTCAGAGATATTGACGGTTCGCGTTTTTATTTAGCGTATGCCCGTTTCTACGAAAATGGAAGGTCAGAGATATTGACGGTTCGTGCTCTTATTTAGCGTATGCCCGTTTCTGTGGAAATGGAAGGTCAATACCGTAATATTGGCAGTTCACACTTTTATTTAGTGCATGCCTGTTTCTGCGGAAATGGAAGGTCAGAGATATTGACAGTTCGCGCTTTTATTTAGCGTATGCCCGTTTCTGCGAAAAATGGAAGGTCAAAGATATTGACAGTTCGCGCTTTCATTTAGCGTATGCCCGTTTCTGCCGAAATGGAAGGTCAGAGATATTGACAGTTCGCGCTTTTATTAAGCGTATGCATGTTTCTGCGGAAATGGAAGGTCAGAGATATTGACGGTTCGTGCTTTTATTTAGCGTATGCCCTTTTCAGCGGAAATGGAAGGTCAATACCGTAATATTGACAGTTTTCACTTTTTGTTAGTGTATGCCCGTTTCTGCGGAAATGGAAGGTCAGAGATATTGACAGTTCGCGCTTTTATTTAGCGTATGCCCGTTTCTGCGGAAATGGAAGGTCAGAGATGTTGATGGTTCGTGATTTTATTTAGCGTATGCCCGTTTCTGCGGAAATGGAAGGTCAAAGATATTGACAGTTCGCGCTTTTATTTAGCGTATGCCCGTTTCTGCGAAAATGGAAGGTCAGAGATATTAGCAGTTCGCCCTTTTATTTAGCGCATGCCCGTTTTTGCAGAAATGGAAGGTCAGAGATATTGACAGTTCGCGCTTTTATTTAGCGTATGCCCGTTTCTTCCGAAATGGAAGGTCAGAGATATTGACGGTTCGCGCTTTTATTTAGCGTATGCCCGTTTCTACAGAAATGGAAGGTCAGAGATATTGGCAGTTCGCGCTTTTATTTAGCGTATGCCCGTTTCTGCGGAAATGGAAGGTCAAAGATATTGACAGTTAGCGCTTTCATTTAGCGTATGCCCGTTTCTGCCGAAATGGAAGGTCAGAGATATCGATGGTTCGCGCTTTTATTTAGCGTATGCCCATTTCTGCAGAAATGGAAGGTCAATACCGTAATATTGGCAGTTCACACTTTTATTTAGTGCTTGCCCGTTTCTGCGGAAATGGAAGGTCAGAGATATTTACAGTTCGCGCTTTTATTTAGCGTATGCATGTTTCTGCGGAAATGGAAGGTCAGAGATATTGACGGTTCGCGCTTTTATTTAGCGTATTCCCGTTTATGCGGAAATGGAAGGTCAATACCGTAATATTGACAGTTTTCACTTTTAGTTAGTGTATTCCCGTTTCTACGGAAATAGAAGGTAAAAGATATTGACAGTTTGGGCTTTTATTTAGCGTATGCCCGTTTATGCGGAAATGGAAGGTCAGAGATATTAACGGTTCATGCTTTTATTTAGCGTATGCCCGTTTATACGGAAATGGAAGGTCAATACCGTAATATTGGCAGTTCACACTTTTATTTAGTGCATGCCCGTTTCTGCGGAAATGGAAGGTCAGAGATATTGACAGTTCGCGCTTTTATTTAGCGTATGCCCGTTTCTGCGGAAATGGAAGGTCAGAGATGTTGATGGTTCGTGATTTTATTTAGCGTATGCCCGTTTCTGCGGAAATGGAAGGTCAAAGATATTGACAGTTCGCGCTTTTATTTAGCGTATGCCCGTTTCTGCGAAAATGGAAGGTCAGAGATATTAGCAGTTCGCCCTTTTATTTAGCGCATGCCCGTTTTTGCAGAAATGGAAGGTCAGAGATATTGACAGTTCGCGCTTTTATTTAGCGTATGCCCGTTTCTTCCGAAATGGAAGGTCAGAGATATTGACGGTTCGCGCTTTTATTTAGCGTATGCCCGTTTCTACAGAAATGGAAGGTTAGAGATATTGGCAGTTCGCGCTTTTATTTAGCGTATGCCCGTTTCTGCGGAAATGGAAGGTCAAAGATATTGACAGTTAGCGCTTTCATTTAGCGTATGCCCGTTTCTGCCGAAATGGAAGGTCAGAGATATCGATGGTTCGCGCTTTTATTTAGCGTATGCCCATTTCTGCAGAAATGGAAGGTCAATACCGTAATATTGGCAGTTCACACTTTTATTTAGTGCTTGCCCGTTTCTGCGGAAATGGAAGGTCAGAGATATTTACAGTTCGCGCTTTTATTTAGCGTATGCATGTTTCTGCGGAAATGGAAGGTCAGAGATATTGACGGTTCGCGCTTTTATTTAGCGTATTCCCGTTTATGCGGAAATGGAAGGTCAATACCGTAATATTGACAGTTTTCACTTTTAGTTAGTGTATTCCCGTTTCTACGGAAATAGAAGGTAAAAGATATTGACAGTTTGGGCTTTTATTTAGCGTATGCCCGTTTATGCGGAAATGGAAGGTCAGAGATATTAACGGTTCATGCTTTTATTTAGCGTATGCCCGTTTATACGGAAATGGAAGGTCAATACCGTAATATTGGCAGTTCACACTTTTATTTAGTGCATGCCCGTTTCTGCGGAAATGGAAGGTCAGAGATATTGACAGTTCGCGCTTTTATTTAGCATATGCCCGTTTCTGCGGAAATGGAAGGTCAGCGATATTGGCAGTTCGTGCTTTTATTTAGCGTATATGCCCGTTTCTACAGAAATGGAAGGTCAGAGATATTGACAGTTCGCACTTTTATTTAGTGTATGCTCGTTTCTGCCGAAATGGAAGGTCACAGATATTGACGGTTCACGTTTTTATTTAGCGTATGCCCGTTTCTGCGGAAATGGAAGGTCAGAGATATTGACGATTCGTGCTCTTATTTAGCGTATGCCCGTTTCTGCGGAAATAGAAGGTCAATACCGTAATATTGGCAGTTCACACTTTTATTTAGTGCATGCCTGTTTCTGCGGAAATGGAAGGTCAGAGATATTGACAGTTCGCGCTTTTATTTAGCGTATGCCCGTTTCTATGGAAATGGAAGGTCAGAGATATTGGCAGTTCGCGCTTTTATTTAGCGTATGCCCGTTTCTGCGAAAAATGGAAGGTCAGAGATATTGACATTTCGCGCTTTCATTTAGCGTATCCCGTTTATGCCGAAATGGAAGGTCAGAGATATTGACAGTTTGCGCTTTTATTAAGCGTATGTATGTTTCTGCGGAAATGGAAGGTCAGAGATATTGACGGTTCGTGCTTTTATTTAGCATATGCCCGTTTCAGCGGAAATGGAAGGTCAATACCGTAATATTGACAGTTTTCACTTTTTGTTAGTATATGCCCGTTTCTGCGGAAATGGAAGGTCAGAGATATTGACAGTTCGCGCTTTTATTTAGCGTATGTCCGTTTCTGCGGAAATGGAAGGTCAGAGATGTTGACGGTTCGTGCTTTTATTTAGCGTATGCCCGTTTCTGCGGAAATGAAAGGTCAGAGATATTGACAGTTCGCGCTTTTATTTAGCGTATGCCCGTTTCTGCGGAAATGGAAGGTCAGAGATATTGACAGTTCGCGCTTTCATTTAGCGTATGCCCGTTTCTGCCGAAATGGAAGGTCAGAGATATTGATGGTTCGCGCTTTTATTTAGCGTATGCCCATTTCTGCAGAAATGGAAGGTCAATACCGTAATATTGGCAGTTCACACTTTTATTTAGTGCTTGCCCGTTTCTGCGGAAATGGAAGGTCAGAGATATTTACAGTTCGCGCTTTTATTTAGCGTATGCATGTTTCTGCGGAAATGGAAGGTCAGAGATATTGACGGTTCGCGCTTTTATTTAGCGTATGCCCGTTTATGCGGAAGTGGAAGGTCAATACCGTAATATTGACAGTTTTCACTTTTAGTCAGTGTATGCCCGTTTCTACGGAAATAGAAGGTAAAAGATATTGACAGTTTGGGCTTTTATTTAGCGTATGCCCGTTTATGCGGAAATGGAAGGTCAGAGATATTAACGGTTCGTGCTTTTATTTAGCGTATGCCCGTTTCTACGGAAATGGAAGGTCAATACCATAATATTGGCAGTTCACACTTTTATTTAGTGCATGCCCGTTTCTGCGGAAATGGAAGGTCAGAGATATTGACAGTTCGCGCTTTTATTTAGCATATGCCCGTTTCTGCGGAAATGGAAGGTCAGAGATATTGGCAGTTCGTGCTTTTATTTAGCGTATGCCCGTTTCTACAGAAATGGAAGGTCAGAGATATTGACAGTTCGCACTTTTATTTAGTGTATGCTCGTTTCTGCCGAAATGGAAGGTCAGAGATATTGACGGTTCGCGTTTTTATTTAGCGTATGCCCGTTTCTGCGGAAATGGAAGGTCAGAGATATTGACGATTCGTGCTCTTATTTAGCGTATGCCCGTTTCTGCGGAAATGGATGGTCAATACCGTAATATTGGCAGTTCACACTTTTATTTAGTGCATGCCTGTTTCTGCGGAAATGGAAGGTCAGAGATATTGACAGTTCGCGCTTTTATTTAGCGTATGCCCGTTTCTACGGAAATGGAAGGTCAGAGATATTGGCAGTTCGCGCTTTTATTTAGCGTATGCCCGTTTCTGCGAAAAATGGAAGGTCAGAGATATTGACATTTCGCGCTTTCATTTAGCGTATGCCCGTTTATGCCGAAATGGAAGGTCAGAGATATTGACAGTTCGCGCTTTTATTAAGCGTATGTATGTTTCTGCGGAAATGGAAGGTCAGAGATATTGACGGTTCGTGCTTTTATTTAGCGTATGCCCGTTTCAGCGGAAATGGAAGGTCAGTACCGTAATATTGACAGTTTTCACTTTTTGTTAGTGTATGCCCGTTTCTGCGGAAATGGAAGGTCAGAGATATTGACAGTTCGCGCTTTTATTTAGCGTATGTCCGTTGCTGCGGAAATGGAAGGTCAGAGATGTTGACGATTCGTGCTTTTATTTAGCGTATGCCCGTTTCTGCAGAAATGAAAGGTCAGAGATATTGACAGTTCGCGCTTTTATTTAGCGTATGCCCGTTTCTGCGGAAATGGAAGGTCAGAGATATTAGCAGTTCGCCCTTTTATTTAGTGTATGCCCGTTTTTGCAGAAATGGAAGGTCAGAGATATTGACAGTTCACGCTTTTATTTAGCGTATGCCCGTTTCTTCCGAAATGGAAGGTCAGAGATATTGACGGTTCGCGCTTTTATTTAGCGTATGCCCGTTTCTGCGGGAATGGAAGGTCAATACCGTAATATTGGTAATTCGCTCTTTTATTTAGCGTATGCTCGTTTCTGCAGAAATGGAAGGTAAGAGATATTGAAAGTTCGCGCTTTTATTTAGCGTATCCACGTTTCTGCAGAAATGGAAGGTCATAGATATTGACGGTTCGCGCTTTTATTTAGCGTATGTCTGTTTCTGCGGAAGTGGAAGGTCAATACCGTAATATTGACAGTTCGCACTTTTAGTTAGTGTATGCCCGTTTCTTCAGAAATGGAAGGTCAGAGATATTGACAGTTCGCGCTTTTATTTAGCTTATGCCAGTTTCTGCGAAAATGGAAGCTCAGAGATATTGACGTTTCACGCTTTTATTTGGCGTATGCCCGTTTCTACGGAAATGGAAGGTCAATACCGTAATATTGGCAGTTCACACTTTTATTTAGTGCATGCCCGCTTCTGCGGAAATGGAAGGTCAGAGATATTGACAGTTCGCGCTTTTATTTAGCGTATGCCCGTTTCTGCGGAAATGGAAGGTCAGAGATATTGGCAGTTCGTGCTTTTATTTAGCGTATGCCCGTTTCTGCAGAAATGGAAGGTCAGCGATATTGACAGTTCACACTTTTATTTAGTGTATGCCCGTTTCTGCCGAAATGGAAGGTCAGAGATATTGACGGTTCGCGTTTTTATTTAGCATATGCCCGTTTCTGCGGAAATGGAAGGTCAGAGATATTGACGGTTCGTGCTCTTATTTAGCGTATGCCCGTTTCTACGGAAATGGAAGGTCAATACCGTAATATTGGCAGTTCACACTTTTATTTAGTGCATGCTCGTTTCTGCGGAAATGGAAGGTCAGAGATATTGACAGTTCACGCTTTTATTTAGCGTATGCCCGTTTCTGCGAAAATGGAAGGTCAGAGATATTAGCAGTTCGTGCTTTTATTTAGCGTATGCCCGTTTCTGCGGAAATGGAAGGTCAGAGATATTGGCAGTTCGCGCTTTTATTTAGCGTATGCCCGTTTCTGCAGAAATGGAAGGTAAGAGATATTGACAGTTCGCGCTTTTATTTAGCGTATGCCCGTTTCTGCAGAAATGGAAGGTCATAGATATTGACGGTTCGCGCTTTTATTTAGCGTATGTCTGTTTCTGCGGAAATGGAAGGTCAATACCTTAATATTGACAGTTCGCATTTTTAGTTAGTGTATGCTCGTTTTTGCGGAAATGGAAGGTCAGAGATATTGACAGTTCGCGCTTTTATTTAGCGTATTCCCGTTTCTGCGGAAATGGAAGGTCAGAGATATTGACGGTTCACGCTTTTATTTGGCGTATGCCCGTTTCTACGGAAATGGAAGGTCAATACCGTAATATTGACAGTTCACAGTTTTATTTAGTGCATGCCTGTTTCTGCGGAAATGGAAGGTCAGAGATATTGACAGTTCGCGCTTTTATTTAGCGTATGCCCGTTTCAGCAGAAATGGAAGGTCAGAGATATTGGCAGTTCGTGCTTTTATTTAACGTATGCCTGTTTCTGCAGAAATGGAAGGTCCGAGATATTAACAGTTCACACTTTTATTTAGTGTATGCCCGTTTCTGCCGAAATGAAAGGTCAGAGATATTGACGGTTCACGTTTTTATTTAGCGTATGCCCGTTTCTGCGGAAATGGAAGGTCAGAGATATTAACGGTTCGTGCTCTTATTTAGCGTATGCCCGTTTCTGCGGAAATGGAAGGTCAATATCGTAATATTGGCAGTTCACACTTTTATTTAGCGTATGCCCGTTTCTGCGGAAATGGAAGGTCAGAGATATTGACGGTTCGCGCTCTTATTTAGCGTATGCCCGTTTCTGCGGAAATGGAAGGTCAATACCGTAATATTGGCAGTTCACACTTTTATTTAGTGCATGCTTGTTTCTGCGGAAATGGAAGGTCAGAGATATTGAGAGTTCGCGCTTTTATTTAGCGTATGCCCGTTTCTGCGGAAATGGAAGGTCAGAGATATTGGCAGTTCGCGCTTTTATTTAGCGTATGCCCGTTTCTGCGAAAAATGGAAGGTTAGAGATATTGACAGTTCGTGCTTTCATTTAGCGTATGCCCGTTTATGCCGAAATGGAAGGTCAGAGATATTGACAATTCGCGGTTTTATTAAGCGTATGCATGTTTCTGCGGAAATGGAAGGTCAGAGATATTGACGGTTCGTGCTTTTATTTAGCGTATGCCCGTTTCAGCGGAAATGGAAGGTCAATACCGTAATATTGATAGTTTTCACTTTTTGTTAGTGTATGCCCGTTTCTGCGGAAATGGAAGGTCAGAGATATTGACAGTCCGCGCTTTTATTTAGCGTATGTCCGTTTCTGCGGAAATGGAAGGTCAGAGATGTTGACGGTTCGTGCTTTTATTTAGCGTATGCCCGTTTCTGCGGAAATGAAAGGTCAGAGATATTGACAGTTCGCGCTTTTATTTAGCGTATGCCCGTTTCTGCGGAAATGGAAGGTCAGAGATATTAGCAGTTCGCCCTTTTATTTAGCGTATGCCCGTTTTTGCAGAAATGGAAGGTCAAAGATATTGACAGTTCGCGCTTTTATTTAGCGTATGCCCGTTTCTACAGAAATGGAAGGTCAGCGATATTGACAGTTCACACTTTTATTTAGTGTATGCCCGTTTCTGCCGAAATGGAAGGTCAGAGATATTGACGATTCGCGTTTTTATTTAGCATATGCCCGTTTCTGCGGAAATGGAAGGTCAGAGATATTGACGGTTCGTGCTCTTATTTAGCGTATGCCCGTTTCTACGGAAATGAAAGGTCAATACCGTAATATTGGCAGTTCACACTTTTATTTAGTGCATGCTCGTTTCTGCGGAAATGGAAGGTCAGAGATATTGACAGTTCGCGCTTTTATTTAGCGTATGCCCGTTTCTGCGGAAATGGAAGGTCAGAGATATTAGCAGTTCGTGCTTTTATTTAGCGTATGCCCGTTTCTGCGGAAATGGAAGGTCAGAGATATTGGCAGTTCGCGCTTTTATTTAGCGTATGCCCGTTTCTGCAGAAATGGAAGGTAAGAGATATTGACAGTTCGCGCTTTAATTTAGCGTATGCCCGTTTCTGCAGAAATGGAAGGTCATAGATATTGACGGTTCGCGCTTTTATTTAGCGTATGTTTGTTTCTGCGGAAATGGAAGGTCAATACCTTAATATTGACAGTTCGCATTTTTAGTTAGTGTATGCTCGTTTTTGCGGAAATGGAAGGTCAAAGATATTGACAGTTCGCGCTTTTATTTAGCGTATTCCCGTTTCTGCGGAAATGGAAGGTCAGAGATATTGACGGTTCACGCTTTTATTTGGCGTATGCCCGTTTCTACGAAAATGGAAGGTCAATACCGTAATATTGACAGTTCACAGTTTTATTTAGTGCATGCCTGTTTCTGCGGAAATGGAAGGTCAGAGATATTGACAGTTCGCGCTTTTATTTAGCGTATGCCCGTTTCAGCAGAAATGGAAGGTCAGAGATATTGGCAGTTCGTGCTTTTATTTAACGTATGCCTGTTTCTGCAGAAATGGAAGGTCCGAGATATTAACAGTTCACACTTTTATTTAGTGTATGCCCGTTTCTGCCGAAATGAAAGGTCAGAGATATTGACGGTTCATGTTTTTATTTAGCGTATGCCCGTTTCTGCGGAAATGGAAGGTCAGAGATATTGACGGTTCGTGCTCTTATTTAGCGTATGCCCGTTTCTGCGGAAATGGAAGGTCAATATCGTAATATTGGCAGTTCACACTTTTATTTAGCGTATGCCCGTTTCTGCGGAAATGGAAGGTCAGAGATATTGACGGTTCGCGCTCTTATTTAGCGTATGCCCGTTTCTGCGGAAATGGAAGGTCAATACCGTAATATTGGCAGTTCACACTTTTATTTAGTGCATGCTTGTTTCTGCGGAAATGGAAGGTCAGAGATATTGAGAGTTCGCGCTTTTATTTAGCGTATGCCCGTTTCTGCGGAAATGGAAGGTCAGAGATATTGACAGTTCGCGCTTTTATTTAGCGTATGCCCGTTTCTGCGAAAAATGGAAGGTTAGAGATATTGACAGTTCGTGCTTTCATTTAGCGTATGCCCGTTTATGCCGAAATGGAAGGTCAGAGATATTGACAATTCGCGGTTTTATTAAGCGTATGCATGTTTCTGCAGAAATGGAAGGTCAGAGATATTGACGGTTCGTGCTTTTATTTAGCGTATGCCCGTTTCAGCGGAAATGGAAGGTCAATACCGTAACATTGACAGTTTTCACTTTTTGTTAGTGTATGCCCGTTTCTGCGGAAATGGAAGGTCAGAGATATTGACAGTTCGCGCTTTTATTTAGCGTATGTCCGTTTCTGCGGAAATGGAAGGTCAGAGATGTTGACGGTTCGTGCTTTTATTTAGCCTATGCCCGTTTCTGCGGAAATGAAAGGTCAGAGATATTGACAGTTCGCGCTTTTATTTAGCGTATGCCCGTTTCTGCGGAAATGGAAGGTCAGAGATATTAGCAGTTCGCCCTTTTTTTTAGCGTATGCCCGTTTTTGCAGAAATGGAAGGTCAGAGATATTGACAGTTCACGCTTTTATTTAGCGTATGCCCGTTTCTTCCGAAATGGAAGGTCAGAGATATTGACGGTTCGCGCTTTTATTTAGCGTATGCCCGTTTCTGCGGAAATGGAAGGTCAATACCGTAATATTGGCAATTCGCGCTTTTATTTAGCGTATGCCCGTTTCTGCAGAAATGGAAGGTAAGAGATATTGACAGTTCGCGCTTTTATTTAGCGTATGCACATTTCTGCAGAAATGGAAGGTCATAGATATTGATGGTTCGCGCTTTTATTTAGCGTATGTCTGTTTCTGCGGAAATGGAAGGTCAATACCGTAATATTGACAGTTCGCACTTTTAGTTAGTGTATGCCCGTTTCTGCAGAAATGGAAGGTCAGAGATATTGACAGTTCGCGCTTTTATTTAGCTTATGCCAGTTTCTGCGGAAATGGAAGGTCAGAGATATTGACGTTTCACGCTTTTATTTGGCGTATGCCCGTTTCTACGGAAATGGAAGGTCAATACCGTAATATTTGCAGTTCACACTTTTATTTAGTGCATGCTCGTTTCTGCGGAAATGGAAGGTCAGAGATATTGACAGTTCGCGCTTTTATTTAGCGTATGCCCGTTTCTGCGGAAATGGAAGGTCAGAGATATTGGCAGTTCGTGCTTTTATTTAGCGTATGCCCGTTTCTGCGGAAATGGAAGGTCAGAGATATTGGCAGTTCGCGCTTTTATTTAGCGTATGCCCGTTTCTGCAGAAATGGAAGGTAAGAGATATTGACAGTTCGCGCTTTTATTTAGCGTATGCCCGTTTCTGCAGAAATGGAAGGTCATAGATATTGACGGTTCGCGCTTTTATTTAGCGTATGTCTGTTTCTGCGGAAATGGAAGGTCAATACCGTAATATTGACAGTTCGCATTTTTAGTTAGCGTATGCTCGTTTTTACTGAAATGGAAGGTCAGAGATATTGACGGTTCGTGCTCTTATTTAGCGTATGCCCGTTTCTGCGGAAATGGACGAAAAGACCATGCGATCTATTACTTGAGTAAAAATTTCACAGATTGTGAATCCCGTTACTCAATGCTCGAAAAGACGTGTTGTGCACTTGCTTGGGCTGCCAAACGTTTGAGACAATACATGCTAAATCATACAACCATGCTGATTTCAAAGATGGATCCGATCAAATATGTTTTTGAAAAGCAGGCGCTTTCAGGAAGGATTGCCCGATGGCAAATGGTACTGACAGAGTACGATATACAGTATGTTTCGCAAAAGGCTATCAATGGTAGCGTTCTGTCAGAGTACCTTGCCAGGCAGCCAATCGATGATTACCAGCCGATGAAGTTTGATTTTCCTGACGAGGATATCATGTACCTAAAGATGAAAGATTGCAATGAGCCATTGCATGGTGAAGGTCCTGAACGGAGTTCCCAATGGCAATTGATATTTGATGGGGCTGTTAATTCACATGGAAGTGGAATTGGGGCAATCATTACTACTCCCCATAGGACGCACATCCCGTTCACTGCCAGATTGACATTTCCAGTTACCAACAATGAGGCTGAATATGAAGCGTGTATCATGGGTCTCGAGGAGGCTATTGATTGGAGAATTAAAAATCTTGATGTGTATGGAGATTCTATATTAGTCGTGAACCAGATCAAGGGAGAATGGGAGACTCGTCAGCCTAATCTGATACCGTACATGAATTATGCAAGGAGGTTGTTGCCTTTCTTTGACAGAGTAGAATTTCAACATGTGCCGCGGGCAGAGAACCAGATGGCTGATGCTCTTGCGACGTTGTCTTCAATGTACAAAGTTAACTTCTGGAATGAGGCTCCCATAATAGTTATCTCTGGCCTTGATAGGCCCGCTTTCATATTCGCCATTGAGGAAGCTTCCGATGGCAAGCCGTGGTATTTTGATATCCAGAATTTCCTAAAGAATCAAGAGTATCCGACTGGGCATCCAGTCGCGATAAGAAGACTCTTAGGAGATTAGCCGACAATTTCTACTTGATTCCAGATGGTATTATTTACTGGAGAAACCATGATTTGGTACTATTGCAATGTGTGGATGAGAAAGAAGCGAATCTGCTTATGGAAGAGGTCCACGAGGGTACCTTCAGCACGCACGCCGGCGGACATGCTATGTCTCGAAAGTTATTATGAGAAGGGTATTATTAGCTGACGATGGAAACAGATTGCTTCAAGTTTGCGAAGAAATGCCATAAATGCCAGATTTATACAGACAAGATTCATGTGCCGCCAAGCCCTTTGAATGTTATGGCGTCCCCGTGGCCTTTCTCCATGTGGGGCATATATATGATTGGCAAGATCGAGCCCACTGCCTCCAACGGACACCGGTTCATCTTGGTAGCTATCGATTACTTCACCAAATGGGTCGAAGTAGCGTCTTACACCAATGTTACCAAGCAAGTAATAGCCCGGTTTATCAAAAAGGACATCATCTGCAGATACGGGATTCCCGAAAGAATCATTACTGACAATGGTTCGAACTTGAATAATAAGATGATGAAGGAATTGTGCTAGAATTTCAAGATTGAGCATCACAACTCATCTCCCTATCGGCCCAAGATGAACGGCGTTGTCGAAACGGTCAATAAGAACATCAAGAAGATAGTTCAAAAGATGGTTGTAACATACAAAGACTGGCACGAGATGTTGCCCTTCGCTTTACACAGTTATCGTACGACGGTACATACATCAACCGAGGCAACACCTTTCTCACTGGTATATGGTATGGAAGCTGTCCTACCGTTGGAAGTTGAGATTCCTTCTTTGAGAGTTTTGCTTGATGTCCAACTCGATGAGGCAGAATGGATAAAGAATCGTTTGAATCAGCTCAGTTTGATGATGAGAAGAGACTTGCATCTATTGCATATGGTCGGTTATATCAGAGACGGATGAAGAAAGCTTTTGACAAGAAGGTGCGCCCTCGAAGCTTTCAGACGGGCGATCTTGTGCTGAAGAAGATTCTCCTGCCACAATCAGATCACAGGGGAAAATGGACTCCCAACTATGCAGGTCCATATATCGTTCGAAAGGTCTTCTTTGGAGGAGCCTTACTATTGTCCATCATGGATGGCGAGGATTTTACATCCCCTGTAAACTCGGACGCAGTTAAAAAATACTTTGCTTAAAGAGACCCGCTGGACAGAAAAAAGAAAGTCCAAGCAAAAATGGGGCATCCCGGCAAACCAAGAAAAAAGAGAAAAGGTTCGGACACAAATTAGGGATAAAAATTGAAAAGATGTACACCCACGAAGTCGAAAAACCTGAAAAAGGCGATTTCGGTAAAAAAAAAGGGTATCCCGGTGAATTGAAAACCCGCAAAGGGCGATTCAGGCAAAAGTTAGGGATTGAAAAAGCAAATGACTGCGGTCCGAGTTTGATACTGCATTGATTAGTGGTTTGGGAGCACCTAAGGGTCGATTATCCAAGTCAATTTCTTCCGAGGACGGAGTATCGGGAAAGCGTCAGAGTCAGGCGAGTCATAGGAGGATCAACTCATGGTGTTTGTCTGTACCACGTTGCCGACATGTATACAAATTTCTTTGTGCCTCTGTACATATTTGTATTTGTTTTTGTAACTTCCTCTTTTCAGGAGTTGCATCCACTGTAAAAAAACTTTGCCTATTTACATGCCCGTTATCAATAAAAGCATACTATTCAGTACTTGATGTTTGTTTCTTGTTTTAACTTTTACTGTTTTGTTTGTGGAAAACACCGATGTTTTTGATAAACTTGCATGTGCATAAACTTGCAGGCCTCGGCCAATAATTGTTAAAACTTTGAATTAACTGAACAATTGTCACTGATATTGACCTGGATATTTCCTTTTGTATAGGATGTCTTGTTTTTGTTCATAGTTTGCAGGGTCATTACCTTTGAAGCAAACAGCCAAGGGATCATGTTTCCCCAGTCAGAGTCCCTTAACGTAGGTGAAGGCTCTAGATGATCTTATTTCTCCCTAGCAGATGGAAGTCGCATTTTTATCCCTAGAAGAATTGGATGCGAGATAGTAAGCGGTCATGCAGTAATGTGCATTCCCAGCAGTTGGTTACGTGTGTACATTTAATCCCCAGTGATCCTCACAGGGTACAACCAGGTTGTTGTTGTTTTAAGGATCACCCCCACGCAGGATTGTTCTTTCTGTTCTCCAGCGGGTTGTCTTTCCACCAATAGGTTGTTCATCCTCTGCAGAGTTCGTAACTCTGGATATTACGGGCTATCCCCAGCAGGATTGTTTCTTCCCCCCAGCGGAAGTTTGGTTACGTTCCTTCAACATTTATTTTTCTGGAATGCCTCTTTGCATTTGCATCGTGCATAGCATCTACCCCAAACGCATAGCATTTCCATTTGGTATGGAGCATTACGCCATTTTCAAACATGTGCATTTTGAAACATAAGCCAGGTTAGTTACCTCTTTGTTTTCAGGTGTTTTTCCCTGCAGGTAATTGGAATTCTTGTTCAGGATGGTTTTCGAATATTCAAAATTTTGGCATGAGATATGTGATGATAACGTTCGTCCTATCATGTGTTCCCTCATCAGAGTTGCGTGGTTAAGTTTCTCTTCTTCCCCAGCGGAGTTTTCCTCAGATTGCTGTTACGTCAGCATTTTAAAAGGAAATATTTCATGATTAGACTTTGGAGTTGTTACCCACTTTTGTTCAAGATGGATGTCTGGCAGCTAACGTCAGAATTTCCCCGTAGAGTTGTTTGTTCAAGTCTTCGGATGCTCAGTTCGCACTTTTATTTAGTGTATGCTCGTTTCTACGGAAATGGAAGATCAGAGATATTGACAGTTTGCACTTTTAGTTAGTGTATGCCCGTTTCTGCGGATATGGAAGGTCGGAGATATTGACAGCTCGCGCTTTTATTTAGCGTATGCCCGTTTCTGCGGAAATGGAAGGTCAGAGATATTGACGGTTCACACTTTTATTTAGCGTATGCCCGTTTCTGCGGAAATGGAAGGTCAATACCGTAATATTGGAAGTTCACACTTTTATTTAGTGCATGTCCGTTTCTGCGAAAATGGAAGGTCAGAGATATTGACAGTTCGCGCTTTTATTTAGCGTATGCCTGTTTCAGCAGAAATGGAAGGTCGAAGATATTGACGGATCGCGCTTTTATTTAACGTATGCCCGTTTCTGCGGAAATGGAAGGTCAATACCGTAATATTGACGGATCGCGCTTTTATTTAGCGTATGCCCGTTTCTGCGGAAATGGAAGGTCAGAGATATTGACAGTTCGCACTTTTATTTAGCGTATGCCCGTTTCTGCGAAAATGGAAGGTCAGAGATATTGATCGTTCGTGCTTTTATTTAGCGTATGCCTGTTTCTGCGGAAATGGAAGGTCAATAACGTAATATTGGCAGTTCACACTTTTATTTAGTGCATGCCCGTTTCTGCGGAAATGGAAGGTCAGAGATATTGATAGTCCGCGCTTTTATTTAGCGTATGCCCGTTTCTGCGGAAATGGAAGGTCAGAGATATTGGCAGTTCGCGCTTTTATTTAGCGTATGCATGTTTCTGCAGAAATGGAAGGTCAGAGATATTGACAGTTCGCGCTTTTATTTAGCGTATGCCCGTTTCTGCTGAAATGGAAGGTCAGAGATATTGACGGTTCGCGCTTTTATTTAGCGTATGCCTGTTTTTGCGGAAATGGAAGGTCAATACCGTAATATTGGCAGTTCACGCTTTTATTTAGCGTATGCCCGTTTCTGCAGAAATGGAAGGTAAGAGATATTGATAGTTCGCGCTTTTATTTAGCGTATTACCCGTTTCTGCAGAAATGGAAGGTCATAGATATTGACGGTCCGCGCTTTTATTTAGCGTATGTCTGTTTCTGCGGAAATGGAAGGTCAATACCGTAATATTAACAGTTCACACCTTTAGTTAGTGTATGCCCGTTTCTGCGGAAATGAAATGTCAGAGATATTGACAGTTCACGCTTTTATTTAGCGTATGCCCGTTTCTACAGAAATGGAAGGTCAATACCGTAATATTGGCAGTTCAAACTTTTATTTAGTGCATGCCTGTTTCTGCGGAAATGGAAGGTCAGAGATATTGACAGTTCGCGCTTTTATTTAGCGTATGCCCGTTTCTACGGAAATGGAAGGTCAGAGATATTGGCAGTTCGCGCTTTTATTAAGCGTATGCCCGTTTCTGCGGAAATGGAAGGTCAAAGATATTGACAGTTCGCGCTTTCATTTAGCGTATGCCCGTTTCTGCCGAAATGGAAGGTCAGAGATATTGATGGTTCGTGCTTTTATTTAGCGTATGCCCATTTCTGCAGAAATGGAAGGTCAATACCGTAATATTGGCAGTTCACACTTTTATTTAGTGCTTGCCCATTTCTGCGGAAATGGAAGGTCAGAGATATTTACAGTTCGCGCTTTTATTTAGCGTATGCATGTTTCTGCGGAATTGGAAGGTCAGAGATATTGACGGTTCGCGCTTTAATTTAGCGTATGCCCGTTTATGCGGAAATGGAAGGTCAATACCGTAATATTGACAGTTTTCACTTTTAGTTAGTGTATGCCCGTTTCTACGGAAATGGAAGGTAAAAGATATTGACAGTTCGGGCTTTTATTTAGCGTATGCCCATTTATGCGGAAATGGAAGGTCAGAGATATTAACGGTTCGTGCTTTTATTTAGCGTATGCCCGTTTCTACGGAAATGGAAGGTCAATACCGTAATATTGGCAGTTCACACTTTTATTTAGTGCATGCCCGTTTCTGCGGAAATGGAAGGTCAGAGATATTGACAGTTCGCGCTTTTATTTAGCGTATGCCCGTTTCTGCGGAAATGGAAGGTCAGAGATATTGGCAGTTCGTGCTTTTATTTAGCGTATGCCCGTTTCTGCAGAAATGGAAGGTCAGAGATATTGACAGTTCGCACTTTTATTTAGTGTATGCCCGTTTCTGCCGAAATGGAAGGTCAGAGATATTGACGGTTCGCGTTTTTATTTAGCGTATGCCCGTTTCTACGAAAATGGAAGGTCAGAGATATTGACGGTTCGTGCTCTTATTTAGCGTATGCCCGTTTCTGTGGAAATGGAAGGTCAATACCGTAATATTGGAAGTTCACACTTTTATTTAGTGCATGCCTGTTTCTGCGGAAATGGAAGGTCAGAGATATTGACAGTTCGCGCTTTTATTTAGCGTATGCCCGTTTCTACGGAAATGGAAGGTCAGAGATATTGGCAGTTCGCGCTTTTATTTAGCGTATGCCCGTTTCTGCGAAAAATGGAAGGTCAAAGATATTGACAGTTCGCGCTTTCATTTAGCGTATGCCCGTTTCTGCCGAAATGGAAGGTCAGAGATATTGACAGTTCGCGCTTTTATTAAGCGTATGCCCGTTTCAGCGGAAATGGAAGGTCAATACCGTAATATTGACAGTTTTCACTTTTTGTTAGTGTATGCCCGTTTCTGCGGAAATGGAAGGTCAGAGATATTGACAGTTCGCGCTTTTATTTAGCGTATGCCCGTTTCTGCGGAAATGGAAGGTCAGAGATGTTGACGGTTCGTGATTTTATTTAGCGTATGCCCGTTTCTGCGGAAATGGAAGGTCAAAGATATTGACAGTTCGCGCTTTTATTTAGCGTATGCCCGTTTCTGCGAAAATGGAAGGTCAGAGATATTAGCAGTTCGCCCTTTTATTTAGCGCATGCCCGTTTTTGCAGAAATGGAAGGTCAGAGATATTGACAGTTCGCGCTTTTATTTAGCGTATGCCCGTTTCTTCCGAAATGGAAGGTCAGAGATATTGACGGTTCGCGCTTTTATTTAGCGTATGCCCGTTTCTACAGAAATGGAAGGTCAGAGATATTGGCAGTTCGCGCTTTTATTTAGCGTATGCCCGTTTCTGCGGAAATGGAAGGTCAAAGATATTGACAGTTCGCGCTTTCATTTAGCGTATGCCCGTTTCTGCCGAAATGGAAGGTCAGAGATATTGATGGTTCGCGCTTTTATTTAGCGTATGCCCATTTCTGCAGAAATGGAAGGTCAATACCGTAATATTGGCAGTTCACACTTTTATTTAGTGCTTGCCCGTTTCTGCGGAAATGGAAGGTCAGAGATATTTACAGTTCGCGCTTTTATTTAGCGTATGCATGTTTCTGCGGAAATGGAAGGTCAGAGATATTGACGGTTCGCGCTTTTATTTAGCGTATGCCCGTTTATGCGGAAATGGAAGGTCAATACCGTAATATTGACAGTTTTCACTTTTAGTTAGTGTATGCCCGTTTCTACGGAAATAGAAGGTAAAAGATATTGACAGTTTGGGCTTTTATTTAGCGTATGCCCGTTTATGCGGAAATGGAAGGTCAGAGATATTAACGGTTCATGCTTTTATTTAGCGTATGCCCGTTTATACGGAAATGGAAGGTCAATACCGTAATATTGGCAGTTCACACTTTTATTTAGTGCATGCCCGTTTCTGCGGTAATGGAAGGTCAGAGATATTGACAGTTCGCGCTTTTATTTAGCATATGCCCGTTTCTGCGGAAATGGAAGGTCAGAGATATTGGCAGTTCGTGCTTTTATTTAGCGTATGCCCGTTTCTACAGAAATGGAAGGTCAGAGATATTGACAGTTCGCACTTTTATTTAGTGTATGCTCGTTTCTGCCGAAATGGAAGGTCAGAGATATTGACGGTTCGCGTTTTTATTTAGCGTATGCCCGTTTCTGCGGAAATGGAAGGTCAATACCGTAATATTGGCAGTTCACACTTTTATTTAGTGCATGCCTGTTTCTGCGGAAATGGAAGGTCAGAGATATTGACAGTTCGCGCTTTTATTTAGCGTATGCCCGTTTCTATGGAAATGGAAGGTTAGAGATATTGGCAGTTCGCGCTTTTATTTAGCGTATGCCCGTTTCTGCGAAAAATGGAAGGTCAGAGATATTGACATTTCGCGCTTTCATTTAGCGTATCCCGTTTATGCCGAAATGGAAGGTCAGAGATATTGACAGTTTGCGCTTTTATTAAGCGTATGTATGTTTCTGCGGAAATGGAAGGTCAGAGATATTGACGGTTCGTGCTTTTATTTAGCGTATGCCCGTTTCAACGGAAATGGAAGGTCAATACCGTAATATTGACAGTTTTCACTTTTTGTTAGTGTATGCCCGTTTCTGCGGAAATGGAAGGTCAGAGATATTGACAGTTCGCGCTTTTATTTAGCGTATGTCCGTTTCTGCGGAAATGGAAGGTCAGAGATGTTGACGGTTCGTGCTTTTATTTAGCGTATGCCCGTTTCTGCGGAAATGAAAGGTCAGAGATATTGACAGTTCGCGCTTTTATTTAGCGTATGCCGTTTCTGCGGAAATGGAAGGTCAGAGATATTGACAGTTCGCGCTTTCATTTAGCGTATGCCCGTTTCTGCCGAAATGGAAGGTCAGAGATATTGATGGTTCGCGCTTTTATTTAGCGTATGCCCATTTCTGCAGAAATGGAAGGTCAATACCGTAATATTGGCAGTTCACACTTTTATTTAGTGCTTGCCCGTTTCTGCGGAAATGGAAGGTCAGAGATATTTACAGTTCGCGCTTTTATTTAGCGTATGCATGTTTCTGCGGAAATGGAAGGTCAGAGATATTGACGGTTCGCGCTTTTATTTAGCGTATGCCCGTTTATGCGGAAATGGAAGGTCAATACCGTAATATTGACAGTTTTCACTTTTAGTTAGTGTATGCCCGTTTCTACGGAAATAGAAGGTAAAAGATATTGACAGTTTGGGCTTTTATTTAGCGTATGCCCGTTTATGCGGAAATGGAAGGTCAGAGATATTAACGGTTCGTGCTTTTATTTAGCGTATGCCCGTTTCTACGGAAATGGAAGGTCAATACCGTAATATTGGCAGTTCACACTTTTATTTAGTGCATGCCCGTTTCTGCGGAAATGGAAGGTCAGAGATATTGACAGTTCGCGCTTTTATTTAGCATATGCCCGTTTCTGCGGAAATGGAAGGTCAGAGATATTGGCAGTTCGTGCTTTTATTTAGCGTATGCCCGTTTCTACAGAAATGGAAGGTCAGAGATATTGACAGTTCGCACTTTTATTTAGTGTATGCTCGTTTCTGCCGAAATGGAAGGTCAGAGATATTGACGGTTCGCGTTTTTATTTAGCGTATGCCCGTTTCTGCGGAAATGGAAGGTCAGAGATATTGACGATTCGTGCTCTTATTTAGCGTATGCCCGTTTCTGCGGAAATGGAAGGTCAATACCGTAATATTGGCAGTTCACACTTTTATTTAGTGCATGCCTGTTTCTGCGGAAATGGAAGGTCAGAGATATTGACAGTTCGCGCTTTTATTTAGCGTATGCCCGTTTCTACGGAAATGGAAGGTCAGAGATATTGGCAGTTCGCGCTTTTATTTAGCGTATGCCCGTTTCTGCGAAAAATGGAAGGTCAGAGATATTGACATTTCCCGCTTTCATTTAGCGTATGCCCGTTTATGCCGAAATGGAAGGTCAGAGATATTGACAGTTCGCGCTTTTATTAAGCGTATGTATGTTTCTGCGGAAATGGAAGGTCAGAGATATTGACGGTTCGTGCTTTTATTTAGCGTATGCCCGTTTCAGCGGAAATGGAAGGTCAGTACCGTAATATTGACAGTTTTCACTTTTTGTTAGTGTATGCCCGTTTCTGCGGAAATGGAAGGTCAGAGATATTGACAGTTCGCGCTTTTATTTAGCGTATGTCCGTTTCTGCGGAAATGGAAGGTCAGAGATGTTGACGGTTCGTGCTTTTATTTAGCGTATGCCCGTTTCTGCGGAAATGAAAGGTCAGAGATATTGACAGTTCGCGCTTTTATTTAGCGCATGCCCGTTTCTGCGGAAATGGAAGGTCAGAGATATTAGCAGTTCGCCCTTTTATTTAGCGTATGCCCGTTTTTGCAGAAATGGAAGGTCAGAGATATTGACAGTTCACGCTTTTATTTAGCGTATGCCCGTTTCTTCCGAAATGGAAGGTCAGAGATATTGACGGTTCGCGCTTTTATTTAGCGTATGCCCGTTTATGCGGAAATGGAAGGTCAATACCGTAATATTGGTAATTCGCTCTTTTATTTAGCGTATGCCCGTTTCTGCAGAAATGGAAGGTAAGAGATATTGAAAGTTCGCGCTTTTATTTAGCGTATCCACGTTTCTGCAGAAATGGAAGGTCATAGATATTGACGGTTCGCGCTTTTATTTAGCGTATGTCTGTTTCTGCGGAAGTGGAAGGTCAATACCGTAATATTGACAGTTCGCACTTTTAGTTAGTGTATGCCGTTTCTTCAGAAATGGAAGGTCAGAGATATTGACAGTTTGCGCTTTTATTTAGCTTATGCCAGTTTCTGCGAAAATGGAAGCTCAGAGATATTGACGTTTCACGCTTTTATTTGGCGTATGCCCGTTTCTACGGAAATGGATGGTCAATACCGTAATATTGGCAGTTCACACTTTTATTTAGTGCATGCCCGCTTCTGCGGAAATGGAAGGTCAGAGATATTGACAGTTCGCGCTTTTATTTAGCGTATGCCCGTTTCTGCGGAAATGGAAGGTCAGAGATATTGGCAGTTCGTGCTTTTATTTAGCGTATGCCCGTTTCTGCAGAAATGGAAGGTCAGCGATATTGACAGTTCACACTTTTATTTAGTGTATGCCCGTTTCTGCCGAAATGGAAGGTCAGAGATATTGACGGTTCGCGTTTTTATTTAGCATATGCCCGTTTCTGCGGAAATGGAAGGTCAGAGATATTGACGGTTCGTGCTCTTATTTAGCGTATGCCCGTTTCTACGGAAATGGAAGGTCAATACCGTAATATTGGCAGTTCACACTTTTATTTAGTGCATGCTCGTTTCTGCGGAAATGGAAGGTCAGAGATATTGACAGTTCGCGCTTTTATTTATCGTATGCCCGTTTCTGCGAAAATGGAAGGTCAGAGATATTAGCAGTTCGTGCTTTTATTTAGCGTATGCCCGTTTCTGCGGAAATGGAAGGTCGGAGATATTGGCAGTTCGCGCTTTTATTTAGCGTATGCCCGTTTCTGCAGAAATGGAAGGTAAGAGATATTGACAGTTCGCGCTTTTATTTAGCGTATGCCCGTTTCTGCAGAAATGGAAGGTCATAGATATTGACGGTTCGCGCTTTTATTTAGCGTATGTCTGTTTCTGCGGAAATGGAAGGTCAATACCTTAATATTGACAGTTCGCATTTTTAGTTAGTGTATGCTCGTTTTTGCGGAAATGGAAGGTCAGAGATATTGACAGTTCGCGCTTTTATTTAGCGTATTCCCGTTTCTGCGGAAATGGAAGGTCAGAGATATTGACGGTTCACGCTTTTATTTGGCGTATGCCCGTTTCTACGGAAATGGAAGGTCAATACCGTAATATTGACAGTTCACAGTTTTATTTAGTGCATGCCTGTTTCTGCGGAAATGGAAGGTCAGAGATATTGACAGTTCGCGCTTTTATTTAGCGTATGCCCGTTTCAGCAGAAATGGAAGGTCAGAGATATTGGCAGTTCGTGCTTTTATTTAACGTATGCCTGTTTCTGCAGAAATGGAAGGTCCGAGATATTAACAGTTCACACTTTTATTTAGTGTATGCCCGTTTCTGCCGAAATGAAAGGTCAGAGATATTGACGGTTCACGTTTTTATTTAGCGTATGCCCGTTTCTGCGGAAATGGAAGGTCAGAGATATTGACGGTTCGCGCTCTTATTTAGCGTATGCCCGTTTCTGCGGAAATGGAAGGTCAATACCGTAATATTGGCAGTTCACACTTTTATTTAGTGCATGCTTGTTTCTGCGGAAATGGAAGGTCAGAGATATTGAGAGTTCGCGCTTTTATTTAGCGTATGCCCGTTTCTGCGGAAATGGAAGGTCAGAGATATTGGCAGTTCGCGCTTTTATTTAGCGTATGCCCGTTTCTGCGAAAAATGGAAGGTTAGAGATATTGACAGTTCGTGCTTTCATTTAGCGTATGCCCGTTTATGCTGAAATGGAAGGTCAGAGATATTGACAATTCGCGGTTTTATTAAGCGTATGCATGTTTCTGCGGAAATGGAAGGTCAGAGATATTGACGGTTCGTGCTTTTATTTAGCGTATGCCCGTTTCAGCGGAAATGGAAGGTCAATACCGTAATATTGATAGTTTTCACTTTTTGTTAGTGTATGCCCGTTTCTGCGGAAATGGAAGGTCAGAGATATTGACAGTTCGCGCTTTTATTTAGCGTATGTCCGTTTCTGCGGAAATGGAAGGTCAGAGATGTTGACGGTTCGTGCTTTTATTTAGCGTATGCCCGTTTCTGCGGAAATGAAAGGTCAGAGATATTGACAGTTCGCGCTTTTATTTAGCGTATGCCCGTTTCTGCGGAAATGGAAGGTCAGAGATATTAGCAGTTCGCCCTTTTATTTAGCGTATGCCCGTTTTTGCAGAAATGGAAGGTCAGAGATATTGACAGTTCGCGCTTTTATTTAGCGTATGCCCGTTTCTACAGAAATGGAAGGTCAGCGATATTGACAGTTCACACTTTTATTTAGCGTATGCCCGTTTCTGCAGAAATGGAAGGTAAGAGATATTGATAGTTCGCGCTTTTATTTAGCGTATTACCCGTTTCTGCAGAAATGGAAGGTCATAGATATTGACGGTTCGCGCTTTTATTTAGCGTATGTCTGTTTCTGCGGAAATGGAAGGTCAATACCGTAATATTAACAGTTCGCACCTTTAGTTAGTGTATGCCCGTTTCTGCGGAAATGAAAGGTCAGAGATATTAACAGTTCACGCTTTTATTTAGCGTATGCCCGTTTCTACAGAAATGGAAGGTCAATACCGTAATATTGGCAGTTCAAACTTTTATTTAGTGCATGCCTGTTTCTGCGGAAATGGAAGGTCAGAGATATTGACAGTTCGCGCTTTTATTTAGCGTATGCCCGTTTCTACGGAAATGGAAGGTCAGAGATATTGGCAGTTCGCGCTTTTATTAAGCGTATGCCCGTTTCTGCGGAAATGGAAGGTCAAAGATATTGACAGTTCGCGCTTTCATTTAGCGTATGCCCGTTTCTGCCGAAATGGAAGGTCAGAGATATTGATGGTTCGCGCTTTTATTTAGCGTATGCCCATTTCTGCAGAAATGGAAGGTCAATACCGTAATATTGGCAGTTCACACTTTTATTTAGTGCTTGCCCGTTTCTGCGGAAATGGAAGGTCAGAGATATTTACAGTTCGCGCTTTTATTTAGCGTATGCATGTTTCTGCGGAAATGGAAGGTCAGAGATATTGACGGTTCGCGCTTTAATTTAGCGTATGCCCGTTTATGCGGAAATGGAAGGTCAATACCGTAATATTGACAGTTTTCACTTTTAGTTAGTGTATGCTCGTTTCTACGGAAATGGAAGGTAAAAGATATTGACAGTTCGGGCTTTTATTTAGCGTATGCCCATTTATGCGGAAATGGAAGGTCAGAGATATTAACGGTTCGTGCTTTTATTTAGCGTATGCCCGTTTCTACGGAAATGGAAGGTCAATACCGTAATATTGGCAGTTCACACTTTTATTTAGTGCATGCCCGTTTCTGCGGAAATGGAAGGTCAGAGATATTGACAGTTCGCGCTTTTATTTAGCGTATGCCCGTTTCTACGGAAATGGAAGGTCAGAGATATTGGCAGTTCGTGCTTTTATTTAGCGTATGCCCGTTTCTGCAGAAATGGAAGGTCAGAGATATTGACAGTTCGCACTTTTATTTAGTGTATGTCCTGGAAGGTCAGAGATATTGACGGTTCGCGTTTTTATTTAGCGTATGCCCGTTTCTGCGGAAATGGAAGGTCAGAGATATTGACGGTTCGTGCTCTTATTTAGCGTATGCCCGTTTCTGTGGAAATGGAAGGTCAATACCGTAATATTGGCAGTTCACACTTTTATTTAGTGCATGCCTGTTTCTGCGGAAATGGAAGGTCAGAGATATTGACAGTTCGCGCTTTTATTTAGCGTATGCCCGTTTCTACGGAAATGGAAGGTCAGAGATATTGGCAGTTCGCGCTTTTATTTAGCGTATGCCCGTTTCTGCGAAAAATGGAAGGTCAGAGATATTGACAGTTCGCGCTTTCATTTAGCGTATGCCCGTTTCTGCCGAAATGGAAGGTCAGAGATATTGACAGTTCGCGCTTTTATTAAGCGTATGCATGTTTCTGCGGAAATGGAAGGTCAGAGATATTGACGGTTCGTGCTTTTATTTAGCGTATGCCCGTTTCAGCGGAAATGGAAGGTCAATACCGTAATATTGACAGTTTTCACTTTTTGTTAGTGTATGCCCGTTTCTGCGGAAATGGAAGGTCAGAGATATTGACAGTTCGCGCTTTTATTTAGCGTATTCCCGTTTCTGCAGAAATGGAAGGTCGGAGATGTTGACGGTTCGTGATTTTATTTAGCGTATGCCCGTTTCTGCGGAAATGGAAGGTCAAAGATATTGACAGTTCGCGCTTTTATTTAGCGTATGCCCGTTTCTGCGAAAATGGAAGGTCAGAGATATTAGCAGTTCGCCCTTTTATTTAGCGTATGCCCGTTTTTGCAGAAATGGAAGGTCAGAGATATTGACAGTTCGCGCTTTTATTTAGCGTATGCCCGTTTCTTCCGAAATGGAAGGTCAGAGATATTGACGGTTCGCGCTTTTATTTATCGTATGCCCGTTTCTACAGAAATGGAAGGTCAGAGATATTGGCAGTTCGCGCTTTTATTTAGCGTATGCCCGTTTCTGCGGAAATGGAAGGTCAAAGATATTGACAGTTCGCGCTTTCATTTAGCGTATGCCCGTTTCTGCCGAAATGGAAGGTCAGAGATATTGATGGTTCGCGCTTTTATTTAGCGTATGCCCATTTCTGCAGAAATGGAAGGTCAATACCGTAATATTGGCAGTTCACACTTTTATTTAGTGCTTGCCCGTTTCTGCGGAAATGGAAGGTCAGAGATATTTACAGTTCGCGCTTTTATTTAGCGTATCCGTGTTTCTGCGGAAATGGAAGGTCAGAGATATTGACGGTTCGCGCTTTTATTTAGCGTATGCCCGTTTATGCGGAAATGGAAGGTCAATACCGTAATATTGACAGTTTTCACTTTTAGTTAGTGTATGCCCGTTTCTACGGAAATAGAAGGTAAAAGATATTGACAGTTTGGGCTTTTATTTAGCGTATGCCCGTTTATGCGGAAATGGAAGGTCAGAGATATTAACGGTTCGTGCTTTTATTTAGCGTATGCCCGTTTCTACGGAAATGGAAGGTCAATACCGTAATATTGGCAGTTCACACTTTTATTTAGTGCATGCCCGTTTCTGCGGAAATGGAAGGTTGTTATTTCTTTCAGAGATATTGACAGTTCGCGCTTTTATTTAGCATATGCCCGTTTCTGCGGAAATGGAAGGTCAGAGATATTTGCAGTTCGTGCTTTTATTTAGCGTATGCCCGTTTCTACAGAAATGGAAGGTCAGAGATATTGACAGTTCGCACTTTTATTTAGTGTATGCTCGTTTCTGCCGAAATGGAAGGTCAAAGATATTGACGGTTCGCGTTTTTATTTAGCGTATGCCTGTTTTCTGCGGAAATGGAAGGTCAGAGATATTGACGATTCGTGCTCTTATTTAGCGTATGCCCGTTTCCTGCGGAAATGGAAGGTCAATACCGTAATATTGGCAGTTCACACTTTTATTTAGTGCATGCCTGTTTCTGCGGAAATGGAAGGTCAGAGATATTGACAATTCGCGCTTTTATTTAGCGTATGCCCGTTTCTACGGAAATGGAAGGTCAGAGATATTGGCAGTTCGCGCTTTTATTTAGCGTATGCCCGTTTCTGCGAAAAATGGAAGGTCAGAGATATTAACATTTCGCGCTTTCATTTAGCGTATGCCCGTTTATGCCGAAATGGAAGGTCAGAGATATTGACAGTTCGCGCTTTTATTAAGCGTATGTATGTTTCTGCGGAAATGGAAGGTCAGAGATATTGACGGTTCGTGCTTTTATTTAGCGTATGCCCGTTTCAGCAGGAATGGAAGGTCAGTACCGTAATATTGACAGTTTTCACTTTTTGTTAGTGTATGCCCGTTTCTGCGGAAATGGAAGGTCAGAGATATTGACAGTTCGCGCTTTTATTTAGCGTATGTCCGTTTCTGCGGAAATGGAAGGTCAGAGATGTTGACGGTTCGTGCTTTTATTTAGCGTATGCCCGTTTCTGCGGAAATGAAAGGTCAGAGATATTGACAGTTCGCGCTTTTATTTAGCGTATGCCCGTTTCTGCGGAAATGGAAGGTCAGAGATATTAGCAATTCGCCCTTTTATTTAGCGTATGCCCGTTTTTGCAGAAATGGAAGGTCAGAGATATTGACAGTTCACGCTTTTATTTAGCGTATGCCCGTTTCTTCCGAAATGGAAGGTCAGAGATATTGACGGTTCGCGCTTTTATTTAGCGTATGCCCGTTTCTGCGGAAATGGAAGGTCAATACCGTAATATTGGTAATTCGCTCTTTTATTTAGCGTATGCCCGTTTTTGCAGAAATGGAAGGTAAGAGATATTGACAGTTCGCGCTTTTATTTAGCGTATCCACGTTTCTGCAGAAATGGAAGGTCATAGATATTGACGGTTCGCGCTTTTATTTAGCGTATGTCTGTTTCTGCGGAAGTGGAAGGTCAATACCGTAATATTGACAGTTCGCACTTTTAGTTAGTGTATGCCCGTTTCTTCAGAAATGGAAGGTCAGAGATATTGACAGTTCGCGCTTTTATTTAGCTTATGCCAGTTTCTGCGGAAATGGAAGGTCAGAGAAATTGACGTTTCACGCTTTTATTTGGCGTATGCCCGTTTCTACGGAAATGGAAGGTCAATACCGTAATATTGGTAGTTCACACTTTTATTTAGTGCATGCCCGCTTCTGCGGAAATGGAAGGTCAGAGATATTGACAGTTCGCGCTTTTATTTAGCGTATGCCCGTTTCTGCGGAAATGGAAGGTCAGAGACATTGGCAGTTCGTGCTTTTATTTAGCGTATGCCCGTTTCTGCAGAAATGGAAGGTCAGCGATATTGACAGTTCACACTTTTATTTAGTGTATGCCCGTTTCTGCCGAAATGGAAGGTCAGAGATATTGACGGTTCGCGTTTTTATTTAGCATATGCCCGTTTCTGCGGAAATGGAAGGTCAGAGATATTGACGGTTCGTGCTCTTATTTAGCGTATGCCCGTTTCTACGGAAATGGAAGGTCAATACCATAATATTGGCAGTTCACACTTTTATTTAGTGCATGCTCGTTTCTGCGGAAATGGAAGGTCAGAGATATTGACAGTTCGCGCTTTTATTTAGCGTATGCCCGTTTCTGCGGAAATGGAAGGTCAGAGATATTGGCAGTTCGTGCTTTTATTTAGCGTATGCCCGTTTCTGCGGAAATGGAAGGTCAGAGATATTGGCAGTTCGCGCTTTTATTTAGCGTATGCCCGTTTCTGCAGAAATGGAAGGTAAGAGATATTGACAGTTCGCGCTTTTATTTAGCGTATGCCCGTTTCTGCAGAAATGGAAGGTCATAGATATTGACGGTTCGCGCTTTTATTTAGCGTATGTATGTTTCTGCGGAAATGGAAGGTCAATACCGTAATATTGACAGTTCGCATTTTTAGTTAGTGTATGCTCGTTTTTGCGGAAATGGAAGGTCAGAGATATTGACAGTTTGCGCTTTTATTTAGCGTATTCCCGTTTCTGCGGAAATGGAAGGTCAAAGATATTGACGGTTCACGCTTTTATTTAGCGTATGCCCGTTTCTACGGAAATGGAAGGTCAATACCGTAATATTGGCAGTTCACACTTTTATTTAGTGCATGCCCGTTTCTGCGGAAATGGAAGGTCAGAGATATTGACAGTTCGCGCTTTTATTTAGCATATGCCCGTTTCTGCGGAAATGGAAGGTCAGAGATATTGGCAGTTCGTGCTTTTATTTAGCGTATGCCCGTTTCTACAGAAATGGAAGGTCAGAGATATTGACAGTTCGCACTTTTATTTAGTGTATGCTCGTTTCTGCCGAAATGGAAGGTCAGAGATATTGACGGTTCGCGTTTTTATTTAGCGTATGCCCGTTTTCTGCGGAAATGGAAGGTCAGAGATATTGACGATTCGTGCTCTTATTTAGCGTATGCCCGTTTCTGCGGAAATGGAAGGTCAATACCGTAATATTGGCAGTTCACACTTTTATTTAGTGCATGCCTGTTTCTGCGGAAATGGAAGGTCAGAGATATTGACAATTCACGCTTTTATTTAGCGTATGCCCGTTTCTACGGAAATGGAAGGTCAGAGATATTGGCAGTTCGCGCTTTTATTTAGCGTATGCCCGTTTCTGCGAAAAATGGAAGGTCAGAGATATTGACATTTCGCGCTTTCATTTAGCGTATGCCCGTTTATGCCGAAATGGAAGGTCAGAGATATTGACAGTTCGCGCTTTTATTAAGCGTATGTATGTTTCTGCGGAAATGGAAGGTCAGAGATATTGACGGTTCGTGCTTTTATTTAGCGTATGCCCGTTTCAGCAGGAATGGAAGGTCAGTACCGTAATATTGACAGTTTTCACTTTTTGTTAGTGTATGCCCGTTTCTGCGGAAATGGAAGGTCAGAGATATTGACAGTTCGCGCTTTTATTTAGCGTATGTCCGTTTCTGCGGAAATGGAAGGTCAGAGATGTTGACGGTTCGTGCTTTTATTTAGCGTATGCCCGTTTCTGCGGAAATGAAAGGTCAGAGATATTGACAGTTCGCGCTTTTATTTAGCGTATGCCCGTTTCTGCGGAAATGGAAGGTCAGAGATATTAGCAATTCGCCCTTTTATTTAGCGTATGCCCGTTTTTGCAGAAATGGAAGGTCAGAGATATTGACAGTTCACGCTTTTATTTAGCGTATGCCCGTTTCTTCCGAAATGGAAGGTCAGAGATATTGACGGTTCGCGCTTTTATTTAGCGTATGCCCGTTTCTGCGGAAATGGAAGGTCAATACCGTAATATTGGTAATTCGCTCTTTTATTTAGCGTATGCCCGTTTTTGCAGAAATGGAAGGTAAGAGATATTGACAGTTCGCGCTTTTATTTAGCGTATCCACGTTTCTGCAGAAATGGAAGGTCATAGATATTGACGGTTCGCGCTTTTATTTAGCGTATGTCTGTTTCTGCGGAAGTGGAAGGTCAATACCGTAATATTGACAGTTCGCACTTTTAGTTAGTGTATGCCCGTTTCTTCAGAAATGGAAGGTCAGAGATATTGACAGTTCGCGCTTTTATTTAGCTTATGCCAGTTTCTGCGGAAATGGAAGGTCAGAGAAATTGACGTTTCACGCTTTTATTTGGCGTATGCCCGTTTCTACGGAAATGGAAGGTCAATACCGTAATATTGGCAGTTCACACTTTTATTTAGTGCATGCCCGCTTCTGCGGAAATGGAAGGTCAGAGATATTGACAGTTCGCGCTTTTATTTAGCGTATGCCCGTTTCTGCGGAAATGGAAGGTCAGAGATATTGGCAGTTCGTGCTTTTATTTAGCGTATGCCCGTTTCTGCAGAAATGGAAGGTCAACGATATTGACAGTTCACACTTTTATTTAGTGTATGCCCGTTTCTGCCGAAATGGAAGGTCAGAGATATTGACGGTTCGCGTTTTTATTTAGCATATGCCCGTTTCTGCGGAAATGGAAGGTCAGAGATATTGACGGTTCGTGCTCTTATTTAGCGTATGCCCGTTTCTACGGAAATGGAAGGTCAATACCATAATATTGGCAGTTCACACTTTTATTTAGTGCATGCTCGTTTCTGCGGAAATGGAAGGTCAGAGATATTGACAGTTCGCGCTTTTATTTAGCGTATGCCCGTTTCTGCGGAAATGGAAGGTCAGAGATATTGGCAGTTCGTGCTTTTATTTAGCGTATGCCCGTTTCTGCGGAAATGGAAGGTCAGAGATATTGGCAGTTCGCGCTTTTATTTAGCGTATGCCCGTTTCTGCAGAAATGGAAGGTAAGAGATATTGACAGTTCGCGCTTTTATTTAGCGTATGCCCGTTTCTGCAGAAATGGAAGGTCATAGATATTGACGGTTCGCGCTTTTATTTAGCGTATGTATGTTTCTGCGGAAATGGAAGGTCAATACCGTAATATTGACAGTTCGCATTTTTAGTTAGTGTATGCTCGTTTTTGCGGAAATGGAAGGTCAGAGATATTGACAGTTTGCGCTTTTATTTAGCGTATTCCCGTTTCTGCGGAAATGGAAGGTCAGAGATATTGACGGTTCACGCTTTTATTTAGCGTATGCCCGTTTCTACGGAAATGGAAGGTCAATACCGTAATATTGTCAGTTCACACTTTTATTTAGTGCATGCCCGCTTCTGCGGAAATGGAAGGTCAGAGATATTGACAGTTCGCGCTTTTATTTAGCGTATGCCCGTTTCTGCGGAAATGGAAGGTCAGAGATATTGGCAGTTCGTGCTTTTATTTAGCGTATGCCCGTTTCTGCAGAAATGGAAGGTCAGCGATATTGACAGTTCAAACTTTTATTTAGTGTATGCCCGTTTCTGCCGAAATGGAAGGTCAGAGATATTGACGGTTCGCGTTTTTATTTAGCATATGCCCGTTTCTGCGGAAATGGAAGGTCAGAGATATTGACGGTTCGTGCTCTTATTTAGCGTATGCCCGTTTCTACGGAAATGGAAGGTCAATACCGTAATATTGGCAGTTCACACTTTTATTTAGTGCATGCTCGTTTCTGCGGAAATGGAAGGTCAGAGATATTGACAGTTCGCGCTTTTATTTAGCGTATGCCCGTTTCTGCGGAAATGGAAGGTCAGGGATATTGACAGTTCGTGCTTTTATTTAGCGTATGCCCGTTTCTGCGGAAATGGAAGGTCAGAGATATTGGCAGTTCGCGCTTTTATTTAGCGTACGCCCGTTTCTGCAGAAATGGAAGGTAAGAGATATTGACAGTTCGCGCTTTTATTTAGCGTATGCCCGTTTCTGCAGAAATGGAAGGTCATAGATATTGAGGGTTCGCGCTTTTATTTAGCGTATGTCTGTTTCTGCGGAAATGGAAGGTCAATACCATAATATTGACAGTTCGCATTTTTAGTTAGTGTATGCTCGTTTTTGCGGAAATGGAAGGTCAGAGATATTGACAGTTCGCGCTTTTATTTAGCGTATTCCCGTTTCTGCGGAAATGGAAGGTCAGAGATATTGACGGTTCACGCTTTTATTTGGCGTATGCCCGTTTCTACGGAAATGGAAGGTCAATACCGTAATATTGACAGTTCACAGTTTTATTTAGTGCATGCCTGTTTCTGCGAAAATGGAAGGTCAGAGATATTGACAGTTCGCGCTTTTATTTAGCGTATGCCCGTTTCAGCAGAAATGGAAGGTCAGAGATATTGGCAGTTCGTGCTTTTATTTAACGTATGCCTGTTTCTGCAGAAATGGAAGGTCCGAGATATTAACGGTTCACACTTTTATTTAGTGTATGCCCGTTTCTGCCGAAATGAAAGGTCAGAGATATTGACGGTTCACGTTTTTATTTAGCGTATGCCCGTTTCTGCGGAAATGGAAGGTCAGAGATATTGACGGTTCGTGCTCTTATTTAGCGTATGCCCGTTTCTGCGGAAATGGAAGGTCAATATCGTAATATTGGCAGTTCACACTTTTATTTAGCGTATGCCCGTTTCTGCGGAAATGGAAGGTCAGAGATATTGACGGTTCGCGCTCTTATTTAGCGTATGCCCGTTTCTGCGGAAATGGAAGGTCAATACCGTAATATTGGCAGTTCACACTTTTATTTAGTGCATGCTTGTTTCTGCGGAAATGGAAGGTCAGAGATATTGACAGTTCGCGCTTTCATTTAGCGTATGCTCGTTTCTGCGGAAATGCAAGGTCAGAGATATTGGCAGTTCGCGCTTTTATTTAGCGTATGCCCGTTTCTGCGAAAAATGGAAGGTTAGAGATATTGACAGTTCGTGCTTTCATTTAGCGTATGCCCGTTTATGCCGAAATGGAAGGTCAGAGATATTGACAATTCGCGGTTTTATTAAGCGTATGCATGTTTCTGCGGAAATGGAAGGTCAGAGATATTGACGGTTCGTGCTTTTATTTAGCGTATGCCCGTTTCAGCGGAAATGGAAGGTCAATACCGTAATATTGACAGTTTTCACTTTTTGTTAGTGTATGCCCGTTTCTGCGGAAATGGAAGGTCAGAGATATTGACAGTTCGCGCTTTTATTTAGCGTATGTCCGTTTCTGCGGAAATGGAAGGTCAGAGATGTTGACGGTTCGTGCTTTTATTTAGCGTATGCCCGTTTCTGCGGAAATGAAAGGTCAGAGATATTGACAGTTCGCGCTTTTATTTAGCGTATGCCCGTTTCTGCGGAAATGGAAGGTCAGAGATATTAGCAGTTCGCCCTTTTATTTAGCGTATGCCCGTTTTTGCAGAAATGGAAGGTCAGAGATATTGACAGTTCGCGCTTTTATTTAGCGTATGCTCGTTTCTTCCGAAATGGAAGGTCAGAGATATTGACGGTTCGCGCTTTTATATAGCGTATTCCCGTTTCTGCGGAAATGGAAGGTCAATACCGTAATATTGGCAATTCGCGCTTTTATTTAGCGTATGCCCGTTTCTGCAGAAATGGAAGGTAAGAGATATTGACAGTTCGCGCTTTTATTTAGCGTATGCACATTTCTGCAGAAATGGAAGGTCATAGATATTGACGGTTCGCGCTTTTATTTAGCGTATGTGTGTTTCTGCGGAAATGGAAGGTCAATACCGTAATATTGACAGTTCGCACTTTTAGTTAGTGTATGCCCGTTTCTGCAGAAATGGAAGGTCAGAGATATTGACAGTTCGCGCTTTTATTTAGCTTATGCCAGTTTCTGCGGAAATGGAAGGTCAGAGATATTGACGTTTCACGCTTTTATTTGGCGTATGCCCGTTTCTACGGAAATGGAAGGTCAATACCGTAATATTGGCAGTTCACACTTTTATTTAGTGCATGCTCGTTTCTGCGGAAATGGAAGGTCAGAGATATTGACAGTTCGCGCTTTTATTTAGCGTATGCCCGTTTCTGCGGAAATGGAAGGTCAGAGATATTGGCAGTTCGTGCTTTTATTTAGCGTATGCCCGTTTCTGCGGAAATGGAAGGTCACAGATATTGGCAGTTCGCGCTTTTATTTAGCGTATGCCCGTTTCTGCAGAAATGGAAGGTAAGAGATATTGACAGTTCGCGCTTTTATTTAGCGTATGCCCGTTTCTGCAGAAATGGAAGGTCATAGATATTGACGGTTCGCGCTTTTATTTAGCGTATGTCTGTTTCTGCGGAAATGGAAGGTCAATACCGTAATATTGATAGTTCGCGTTTTTAGTTAGTGTATGCTCGTTTTTGCGGAAATGGAAGGTCAGAGATATTGACAGTTTGCGCTTTTATTTAGCGTATTCCCGTTTCTGCGGAAATGGAAGGTCAGAGATATTGACGGTTCACGCTTTTATTTGGCGTATGCCCGTTTCTACGGAAATGGAAGGTCAATACCGTAATATTGACAGTTCACAGTTTTATTTAGTGCATGCCTGTTTCTGCGGAAATGGAAGGTCAGAGATATTGACAGTTTGCGCTTTTATTTAGCGTATGCCCGTTTCAGCAGAAATGGAAGGTCAGAGATATTGGCAGTTCGTGCTTTTATTTAACGTATGCCTGTTTCTGCAGAAATGGAAGGTCCGAGATATTAACAGTTCGCACTTTTATTTAGTGTATGCCCGTTTCTGCCGAAATGAAAGGTCAGAGATATTGACGGTTCGCGTTTTTATTTAGCGTATGCCCGTTTCTGCGGAAATGGAAGGTCAGAGATATTGACGGTTCGTGCTCTTATTTAGCGTATGCCCGTTTCTGCGGAAATGGAAGGTCAATATCGTAATATTGGCAGTTCACACTTTTATTTAGCGTATGCCCGTTTCTTCGGAAATGGAAGGTCAGAGATATTGACGGTTCACGCTCTTATTTAGCGTATGCCCGTTTCTGCGGAAATGGAAGGTCAATACCGTAATATTGGCAGTTCACACTTTTATTTAGTGCATTCTTGTTTCTGCGGAAATGGAAGGTCAGAGATATTGACAGTTCGCGCTTTTATTTAGCGTATGCCCGTTTCTGCGGAAATGGAAGGTCAAAGATATTGGCAGTTCGCGCTTTTATTTAGCGTATGCCCGTTTCTGCGAAAAATGGAAGGTTAGAGATATTGACAGTTCGTGCTTTCATTTAGCGTATGCCCGTTTATGCCGAAATGGAAGGTCAGAGATATTGACAATTCGCGGTTTTATTAAGCGTATGCATGTTTCTGCGGAAATGGAAGGTCAGAGATATTGACGGTTCGTGCTTTTATTTAGCGTATGCCCGTTTCAGCGGAAATGGAAGGTCAATACCGTAATATTGACAGTTTTAACTTTTTGTTAGTGTATGCCCGTTTCTGCGGAAATGGTAGGTCAGAGATATTGACAGTTCACGCTTTTATTTAGCGTATGTCCGTTTCTGCGGAAATGGAAGGTCAGAGATGTTGACGGACACTGATATTGTGGTCCACCGTTTGCCATTGCGTGAAGACTGTCCGCCGGTTAAGCAAAAGCTCAGAAGAACAAAACCAGATATGGCCGTAAAGATTAAAGAGGAAGTACATAAACAATGGGACACTGGTTTTCTAGCTGTTACAATTTACCCTCCTTGGGTCGCCAACATAGCACATGTACCAAAGAAGGATGGTAAGGTGCGGATGTGCATTGACTATCGGGATCTGAACAAGGAGAGCCCTAAGGATGACTTCCCGCTTCCTCATATTGACGTATTGGTCGACAATACTGCTCAATTCTCGGTGTTTTCCTTCATGGACGGCTTTTCAGGCTATAATCAGATTAAGATGGCGCTGGAGGATATGGAGAAAACAACTTTCATTACCCCGTGGGGAACGTTCTGCTACAAAGTGATGCCCTTTGGTTTGAAGAACGCTGGGGCAACATATCAGCGTGCTATGACATTGCTCTTTCATGACATGATGCATAAAGATATTGAGGTCTATGTTGACGATATGATTGCCAAATCCCAGACGGAGGAAGAGCATCTGGTGAATCTTCTGAAATTGTTTGAGAGGCTTAGGAAATTCAGGCTGAGGCTGAATCCTAATAAGTGCACCTTCGAGGTGAGATCTGGAAAGCTATTGGGGTTCATTGTTAGTGAAAGAGGGATTGAGGTTGATCCTGTGAAAATAAAAGTGATACAAGACATGCCAACGCCTAAAACAGAGAAGGAGGTTCGTGGCTTTTTGGGGAGGTTGAACTATATTGCCCGGTTCATATCTCATCTCACAGCCACGTGTGAGCCAATGTTTAAACTGTTGAAAAAAGACCAGGCAATTGTCTGGGATGAAAATTGTCAAAAGGCGTTTGAAAAAATAAAAGAGTACTTGTAGGAACCTCCGGTATTGATACCCCCAGTAGCTGGAAGATCCCTAATCATGTACTTGACGGTTCTTGAGAACAACATGGGTTGTGTTCTCGGTCAACATGACGAGACTGGACGAAAAGACCATGCGATCTATTACTTGAGTAAAAATTTCACAGATTGTGAATCCCGTTACTCAATGCTCGAAAAGACGTGTTGTGCACTTGCTTGGGCTGCCAAACGTTTGAGACAATACATGCTAAATCATACAACCATGCTGATTTCAAAGATGGATCCGATCAAATATGTTTTTGAAAAGCAGGCGCTTTCAAGAAGGATTGCCCGATGGCAAATGGTACTGACAGAGTACGATATACAGTATGTTTCGCAAAAGGCTATCAAAGGTAGCGTTCTGTCAGAGTACCTTGCCAGGCAGCCAATCGATGATTACCAGCCGATGAAGTTTGATTTTCCTGACGAGGATATCATGTACCTAAAGATGAAAGATTGCAAGGAGCCATTGCATGGTGAAGGTCCTGAACGGAGTTCCCAATGGCAATTGATATTTGATGGGGCTGTTAATTCACATGGAAGTGGAATTGGGGCAATCATTACTACTCCCCATAGGACGCACATCCCGTTCACTGCCAGATTGACATTTCCAGTTACCAACAATGAGGCTGAATATGAAGCGTGTATCATGGGTCTCGAGGAGGCTATTGATTGGAGAATTAAAAATCTTGATGTGTATGGAGATTCTGTATTAGTCGTGAACCAGATCAAGGGAGAATGGGAGACTCGTCAGCCTAATCTGATACCGTACATGAATTATGCAAGGAGGTTGTTGCCTTTCTTTGACAGAGTAGAATTTCAACATGTGCCGCGGGCAGAGAACCAGATGGCTGATGCTCTTGCGACGTTGTCTTCAATGTACAAAGTTAACTTCTGGAATGAGGCTCCCATAATAGTTATCTCTGGCCTTGATAGGCCCGCTTTCATATTCGCCATTGAGGAAGCTTCCGATGGCAAGCCGTGGTATTTTGATATCCAGAATTTCCTAAAGAATCAAGAGTATCCGACTGGGGCATCCAGTCGCGATAAGAAGACTCTTAGGAGATTGGCCGACAATTTCTACTTGATTCCAGATGGTGTTATTTACTGGAGAAACCATGATTTGGTACTATTGCAATGTGTGGATGAGAAAGAAGCGAATCTGCTTATGGAAGAGGTCCACGAGGGTACCTTCAGCACGCACGCCGGCGGACATGCTATGTCTCGAAAGTTATTATGAGCAGGGTATTATTAGCTGACGATGGAAACAGATTGCTTCAAGTTTGCGAAGAAATGCCATAAATGCCAGATTTATACAGACAAGATTCATGTGCCGCCAAGCCCTTTGAATGTTATGGCGTCCCCGTGGCCTTTCTCCATGTGGGGCATATATATGATTGGCAAGATCGAGCCCACTGCCTCCAACGGACACCGGTTCATCTTGGTAGCTATCGATTACTTCACCAAATGGGTCGAAGTAGCGTCTTACACCAATGTTACCAAGCAAGTAATAGCCCGGTTTATCAAAAAGGACATCATCTGCAGATACGGGATTCCCGAAAGAATCATTACTGACAATGGTTCGAACTTGAATAATAAGATGATGAAGGAATTGTGCTAGAATTTCAAGATTGAGCATCACAACTCATCTCCCTATCGGCCCAAGATGAACGGCGTTGTCGAAACGGTCAATAAGAACATCAAGAAGATAGTTCAAAAGATGGTTGTAACATACAAAGACTGGCACGAGATGTTGCCCTTCGCTTTACACGGTTATCGTACGACGGTACATACATCAACCGGGGCAACACCTTTCTCACTGGTATATGGTATGGAAGCTGTCCTACCGTTGGAAGTTGAGATTCCTTCTTTGAGAGTTTTGCTTGATGTCCAACTCGATGAGGCAGAATGGATAAAGAATCGTTTGAATCAGCTTAGTTTGATGGATGAGAAGAGACTTGCATCTATTGCATATGGTCGGTTATATCAGAGACGGATGAAGAAAGCTTTTGACAAGAAGGTGCGCCCTCGAAGCTTTCAGACGGGCGATCTTGTGCTGAAGAAGATTCTCCTGCCACAATCAGATCACAGGGGCAAATGGACTCCCAACTATGAAGGTCCATATATCGTTCGAAAGGTCTTCTTTGGAGGAGCCTTACTATTGTCCATCATGGATGGCGAGGATTTTACATCCCCTGTGAACTCGGACGCAGTTAAAAAATACTTTGCTTAAAGAGACCCGCTGGACAGAAAAAAGAAAGTCCAAGCAAAAATGGGGCATCCCGGCAAACCAAGAAAAAAGAGAAAAGGTTCGGACAAAAATTAGGGATAAAAATTGAAAAGATGTACACCCACGAAGTCGAAAAACCTGAAAAAGGCGATTTCGGTAAAAAAAGGGTATCCCGGTGAATTGAAAACCCGCAAAGGGCGATTCAGGCAAAAGTTAGGGATTGAAAAAGCAAATGACTGCGGTCCGAGTTTGATACTGCATTGATTAGTGGTTTGGGAGCACCTAAGGGTCGATTATCCAAGTCAATTTCTTCCGAGGATGGAGTATCGGGAAAGCGTCAGAGTCAGGCGAGTCATAGGAGGATCAACTCATGGTGTTTGTCTGTACCACGTTGCCGACATGTATACAAATTTCTTTGTGCCTCTGTACATATTTGTATTTGTTTTTGTAACTTCCTCTTTTCAGGAGTTGCATCCACTGTAAAAAAACTTTGCCTATTTACATGCCCGTTATCAATAAAAGCATACTATTCAGTACTTGATGTTTGTTTCTTGTTTTAACTTTTACTGTTTTGTTTGTGGAAAACGCCGATGTTTTTGATAAACTTGCATGTGCATAAACTTGCAGGCCTCGGCCAATAATTGTTAAAACTTTGAATTAACTGAACAATTGTCACTGATATTGACCTGGATATTTCCTTTTGTATAGGATGTCTTGTTTTTGTTCATAGTTTGCAGGGTCATTACCTTCGAAGCAAACAGCCAACGGATCGTGTTTCCCCAGTCAGAGTCCCTTAACGTAGGTGAAGGCTCTAGATGATCTTATTTCTCCCTAGCAGATGGAAGTCGCATTTTTATCCCTAGAAGAATTGGATGCGAGATAGTAAGCGGTCATGCAGTAATGTGCATTCCCAGCAGTTGGTTACGTGTGTACATTTAATCCCCAGTGATCCTCACAGGGTACAACCAGGTTGTTGTTGTTTTAAGGATCACCCCCACGCAGGATTGTTCTTTCTGTTCTCCAGCGGGTTGTCTTTCCACCAATAGGTTGTTCATCCTCTGCAGAGTTCGTAACTCTGGATATTACGGGCTATCCCCAGCAGGATTGTTTCTTCCCCCCAGCGGAAGTTTGGTTACGTTCCTTCAACATTTATTTTTCTGGAATGCCTCTTTGCATTTGCATCGTGCATAGCATCTACCCCAAACGCATAGCATTTCCATTTGGTATGGAGCATTACGCCATTTTCAAACATGTGCATTTTGAAACATAAGCCAGGTTAGTTACCTCTTTGTTTTCAGGTGTTTTTCCCTGCAGGTAATTGGAATTCTTGTTCAGGATGGTTTTCGAATATTCAAAATTTTGGCATGAGATATGTGATGATAACGTTCGTCCTATCATGTGTTCCCTCATCAGAGTTGCGTGGTTAAGTTTCTCTTCTTCCCCAGCGGAGTTTTCCTCAGATTGCTGTTACGTCAGCATTTTAAAAGGAAATATTTCATGATTAGACTTTGGAGTTGTTACCCACTTTTGTTCAAGATGGATGTCTGGCAGCTAACGTCAGAATTTCCCCGTAGAGTTGTTTGTTCAAGTCTTCGGATGCTCAGTTCGCACTTTTATTTAGTGTATGCCCGTTTCTACGGAAATGGAAGATCAGAGATATTGACAGTTTGCACTTTTAGTTAGTGTATGCCCGTTTCTGCGGATATGGAAGGTCGGAGATATTGACAGCTCGCGCTTTTATTTAGCGTATGCCCGTTTCTGCGGAAATGGAAGGTCAGAGATATTGACGGTTCACACTTTTATTTAGCGTATGCCCGTTTCTGCGGAAATGGAAGGTCAATACCGTAATATTGGAAGTTCACACTTTTATTTAGTGCATGTCCGTTTCTGCGAAAATGGAAGGTCAGAGATATTGACAGTTCGCGCTTTTATTTAGCGTAAGCCTGTTTCAGCAGAAATGGAAGGTCAAAGATATTGACGGATCGTGCTTTTATTTAGCGTATGCCCGTTTCTGCGGAAATGGAAGGTCAATACCGTAATATTGACGGATCGCGCTTTTATTTAGCGTATGCCCGTTTCTGCGGAAATGGAAGGTCAGAGATATTGACAGTTCGCACTTTTATTTAGCGTATGCCCGTTTCTGCGAAAATGGAAGGTCAGAGATATTGACCGTTCGTGCTTTTATTTAGCGTATGCCCGTTTCTACGGAAATAGAAGGTCAATACCGTAATATTGGCAGTTCACACTTTTATTTAGTGCATGCCCGTTTCTGCGGAAATGGAAGGTCAGAGATATTGATAGTCCGCGCTTTTATTTAGCGTATCCCCGTTTCTGCGGAAATGGAAGGTCAGAGATATTGGCAGTTCGCGCTTTTATTTAGCGTATGCCTGTTTCTGCAGAAATGGAAGGTCAGAGATATTGACAGTTCGCGCTTTTATTTAGCGTATGCCTGTTTCTGCTGAAATGGAAGGTCTGAGATATTGACGGTTCGCGCTTTTATTTAGCGTATGCCTGTTTTTGCGGAAATGGAAGGTCAATACCGTAATATTGGCAGTTCACGCTTTTATTTAGCGTATGCCCGTTTCTGCAGAAATGGAAGGTAAGAGATATTGATAGTTCGCGCTTTTATTTAGCGTATTACCCGTTTCTGCAGAAATGGAAGGTCATAGATATTGACGGTTCGCGCTTTTATTTAGCGTATGTCTGTTTCTGCGGAAATGGAAGGTCAATACCGTAATATTAACAGTTCGCACCTTTAGTTAGTGTATGCCCGTTTCTGCGGAAATGAAAGTTCAGAGATATTGACAGTTCACGCTTTTATTTAGCGTATGCCCGTTTCTACAGAAATGGAAGGTCAATACCGTAATATTGGCAGTTCAAACTTTTATTTAGTGCATGCCTGTTTCTGCGGAAATGGAAGGTCAGAGGTATTGACAGTTCGCGCTTTTATTTAGCGTATGCCCGTTTCTACGGAAATGGAAGGTCAGAGATATTGGCAGTTCGCGCTTTTATTAAGCGTATGCCCGTTTCTGCGGAAATGGAAGGTCAAAGATATTGACAGTTCGCGCTTTCATTTAGCGTATGCCCGTTTCTGCCGAAATGGAAGGTCAGAGATATTGATGGTTCGCGCTTTTATTTAGCGTATGCCCATTTCTGCAGAAATGGAAGGTCAATACCGTAATATTGGCAGTTCACACTTTTATTTAGTGCTTGCCCGTTTCTGCGGAAATGGAAGGTCAGAGATATTTACAGTTCGCGCTTTTATTTAGCGTATGCATGTTTCTGCGGAAATGGAAGGTCAGAGATATTGACGGTTCGCGCTTTAATTTAGCGTATGCCCGTTTATGCGGAAATGGAAGGTCAATACCGTAATATTGACAGTTTTCACTTTTAGTTAGTGTATGCCCGTTTCTACGAAAATGGAAGGTAAAAGATATTGACAGTTCGGGCTTTTATTTAGCGTGTGCCCATTTATGCGGAAATGGAAGGTCAGAGATATTAACGGTTCGTGCTTTTATTTAGCGTATGCCCGTTTCTACGGAAATGGAAGGTCAATACCGTAATATTGCAGTTCACACTTTTATTTAGTGCATGCCTGTTTCTGCGGAAATGGAAGGTAAGAGATATTGATAGTTCGCGCTTTTATTTAGCGTATTACCCGTTTCTGCAGAAATGGAAGGTCAGAGATATTGACAGTTCGCGCTTTTATTTAGCGTATGCCCGTTTCTACGGAAATGGAAGGTCAGAGATATTGAAGTTCGTGCTTTTAATTTAGCGTATGCCCGTTTCTGCAGAAATGGAAGGTCAGAGATATTGACAGTTCGCACTTTTATTTAGTGTATGCCCGTTTCTGCCGAAATGGAAGGTCAGAGATATTGACGGTTCGCGTTTTTATTTAGCGTATGCCCGTTTCTGCGGAAATGGAAGGTCAGAGATATTTACGGTTCGTGCTCTTATTTAGCGTATGCCCGTTTTCTGTGGAAATGGAAGGTCAATACCGTAATATTGGCAGTTCACACTTTTATTTAGTGCATGCCTGTTTCTGCGGAAATGGAAGGTCAGAGATATTGACAGTTCGCGCTTTTATTTAGCGTATGCCCGTTTCTACGGAAATGGAAGGTCAGAGATATTGGCAGTTCGCGCTTTTATTTAGCGTATGCCCGTTTCTGCGAAAAATGGAAGGTCAGAGATATTGACAGTTCGCGCTTTCATTTAGCGTATGCCCGTTTCTGCCGAAATGGAAGGTCAGAGATATTGACAGTTCGCGCTTTTATTAAGCGTATGCATGTTTCTGCGGAAATGGAAGGTCAGAGATATTGACGGTTCGTGCTTTTATTTAGCGTATGCCCGTTTCAGCGGAAATGGAAGGTCAATACCGTAATATTGACAGTTTTCACTTTTTGTTAGTGTATGCCCGTTTCTGCGGAAATGGAAGGTCAGAGATATTGACAGTTCGCGCTTTTATTTAGCGTATGCCCGTTTCTCTGCAGAAATGGAAGGTCGGAGATGTTGACGGTTCGTGATTTTATTTAGCGTATGCCCGTTTCTGCGGAAATGGAAGGTCAAAGATATTGACAGTTCGCGCTTTTATTTAGCGTATGCCCGTTTCTGCGAAAATGGAAGGTCAGAGATATTAGCAGTTCGCCATTTTATTTAGCGTATGCCCCGTTTTTGCAGAAATGGAAGGTCAGAGATATTGACAGTTCGCGCTTTTATTTAGCGTATGCCCGTTTCTTCCGAAATGGAAGGTCAGAGATATTGACGGTTCGCGCTTTTATTTATCGTATGCCCGTTTCTACAGAAATGGAAGGTCAGAGATATTGGCAGTTCGCGCTTTTATTTAGCGTATGCCCGTTTCTGCGGAAATGGAAGGTCAAAGATATTGACAGTTCGCGCTTTCATTTAGCGTATGCCCGTTTCTGCCGAAATGGAAGGTCAAAGATATTGATGGTTCGCGCTTTTATTTAGCGTATGCCCATTTCTGCAGAAATGGAAGGTCAATACCGTAATATTGGCAGTTCACACTTTTATTTAGTGCTTGCCCGTTTCTGCGGAAATGGAAGGTCAGAGATATTTACAGTTCGCAGCTTTTATTTAGCGTATGCATGTTTCTGCGGAAATGGAAGGTCAGAGATATTGACGGTTCGCGCTTTTATTTAGCGTATGCCCGTTTATGCGGAAATGGAAGGTCAATACCGTAATATTGACAGTTTCACTTTTAGTTAGTGTATGCCCGTTTCTACGGAATAGAAGGTAAAAGATATTGACAGTTTGGGCTTTTATTTAGCGTATGCCCGTTTATGCGGAAATGGAAGGTCAGAGATATTAACGGTTCGTGCTTTTATTTTAGCGTATGCCCGTTTCTACGGAAATGGAAGGTCAATACCGTAATATTGGCAGTTCACACTTTTATTTAGTGCATGCCCGTTTCTGTGGAAATGGAAGGTCAGAGATATTGGCAGTTCGTGCTTTTATTTAGCGTATGCCCGTTTCTACAGAAATGGAAGGTCAGAGATATTGACAGTTCGCACTTTTATTTAGTGTATGCTCATTTCTGCCGAAATGGAAGGTCAGAGATATTGACGGTTCGCGTTTTTATTTAGCGTATGCCCGTTTCTGCGGAAATGGAAGGTCAGAGATATTGACGATTCGTGCTCTTATTTAGCGTATGCCCGTTTCTGCAGAAATGGAAGGTCAATACCGTAATATTGGCAGTTCACACTTTTATTTAGTGCATGCCTGTTTCTGCGGAAATGGAAGGTCAGAGATATTGACAGTTCACGCTTTTATTTAGCGTATGCCCGTTTCTACGGAAATGGAAGGTCAGAGATATTGGCAGTTCGCGCTTTTATTTAGCGTATGCCCGTTTCTGCGAAAAATGGAAGGTTAGAGATATTGACATTTCGCGCTTTCATTTAGCGTATGCCCGTTTATGCCGAAATGAAAGGTCAGAGATATTGACAGTTCGCGCTTTTATTAAGCGTATGTATGTTTCTGCGGAAATGGAAGGTCAGAGATATTGACGGTTCGTGCTTTTATTTAGCGTATGCCCGTTTCAGCGGAAATGGAAGGTCAG
>CAWUDS030003391.1:0-17455 GCA_963859935.3 Lathyrus sativus
AGAATTGACTCTTGGAGAAGCTAATCGAAAAAGTCGGGCGCGAAGAATTGGCATGAAGATCACTTTTAGGAATTTAGAACTTTAGGATAAAAATATGTACTTTAAGTTTCGTTTTGTAATTTGTAATAAAATAAACATGAATAAAATTCATATTACTTTTATCCAAATAAAAACATGAACAAAATTCATACTATTTTTATCCAAATAAATTCGTCTGATTACTCTCCTCAATTAATTTATCAAACTTGAATGAATTACTTAAACCAAAACCTGATTAAATCCAAATGATAAATTGCCTCCGGACAAATTCCACCGATTAAAGATTCGTACAAACGAACTTAAACAGACGGATTAACCTCACCAATTAAATTCATACGAATAAAATCCAAAAAACATATCTGAGTCCACTATGTCATTTCAAAACATGCTGCTCCAAATCAACTCGACCAATGGTCACAATTAAACTGACATAACAACTCCAGACTCGAGTCGAAATTTCCACTGCTTCTCTTTTTAAAATTCAAATGGCATATGGCAGGATAAACAGGAAAATATGCGCCTGTAAAGTAAATTCCACAAAGTGATTGCTTGCACCAATTTAACCCAAACCAAATTGATACCTGAACATAATCAGCCCCCACATGATTAAATGACGACCCTGAAACCCACTGACAACAAAGTCTCGTCTTTTGAATAAATTAACCGTATCTCGAAAGTTTCGATGTCCAGAAATACTGCAAAATTATGTTCATCCTCAAATAAAATAAAGAACTCAGAAACAGAGATCCAATTACTCAATGGATTCCTGACAATGATTCTTCTTCCTAAACCGGCAGCGAACAACGGATAAATGACCATTTCGCCCCTCCACAGTTAAAGTGTATCAGGTGTGATCACTGCAAAACAAACAGACTACGTAACCTGTTAATAGTTAGCGGATGTCAAAATGGGATGTCATGCGACATGAATCGACTAATCTGAGGGTAAAATTTGGGGTATTACAGTTGCCCCTATTTAAATAACTTCACCAGGTGATTTGAGCGACGGAGACTCGAGGAATCACGGTGGAGGAATTTAAATACAGATAACCGAAAATTTTGCCCTTTGACGTAGTGATATGCAATGTTATGGACAAAACGAAACGATACTACAATATTGACAATGCCATGAATCTAACATGATGCGTATGATGAGAATGATAAATGCAAGAATGTAGACGACACAACGACACAGGAGACATACGCGATGAGTAACTGCAATGGGGAATATGACGCATTGGTGGAACAACGCGACAATGGGGAATTCTAGAGTGATGAATCAACGGGTGCAGGTACGACCAATTGTTACTTTAGGATGAAATGGTAACACAAGATCCACATGACGGTAGGATTAGGTAAACGACAAATGCTGGAGTTTCGGCACATTCCTTTAAACGAAGAGATCAAGCAGGATCTTCAGGAATTATCGAAAAATATACAGGGAGAAACAAACATCAGAAACATTCGGAAGAACATCGAATGAACTCTGAAGCACACCAGAGATATTCGGAAAAACGTCGAATAAACTCGGGGACAAAGAAACACATTTCAGGGACATTCGGAAGAAACATCGAATAAACTCTGAAACACACCAGAGATATTCGGAAGAACATCGAATACACTCGGGGACAAAGAAACACATTTCAGGGACATTCAGAAGACCATCGAACGAACTCTGAAACATACCAGAGATACTCGAAAAAACCATTGAATAACTCCGGGCTGCATCCAGAAACAAAAGAACAACATCTATAGGAGCATGAGATGAAGACAAGTCTCTGAAGGTAAACCCGAAACATTTAGGAAAGCTATAAATGTACGGGACAAGTTGAAGATATATCTAGAAGAACATCAGATAAGCGACAAAGGAGTTCTGGAAGAACGTCAGAACAAAAACTCAGTCTGGGAAAACGTTAGAAAGAGATAGATCCGGGAAAACATCGGATGAGATTCTGGAAAACCATCAGAATTACAGGGGTATCTGGACAACCATCAGATAGAGTTCTGGGAGAACATCAGAACAAAGACTCGATCTGGAAAACCATCAGAAAGAAAAACGTATCCGGAAAACCATCAGAATCGAAGGAATATCTGGAAAAACATCAGATAAAAGATACTCAATCGAAAAACCATCAGAAAGAGGAATAAATCCGGAAAACCATCAGATAAGGGATGTCATATCTGGAAAATCATCAGATAGACACGACATAAAAATGCTTGGTAGGTGCCAAGTGAGTTGGACTTTGACCACAAGGTAAGACGTGGGTAAAACACGACCTTGGGAGAATGCAAATGAGGATGAAACACTCATGATATGTATATGTATGATAATGTACATGTATATGAATTATGTTATGAGATATGATCAAATGCAAATGCAGATTTCGACGACAAGGCTCGACTCTTCTGGTAAGATGACAAGACTGGAAAAACTGATTCCTCAACACGGAGATCGTTGCCACTTGCTCGGGAACTAAAGATGCCACTGCTGGGAATTCTTCAATTCAACAGCCCCAGATTAAACCGTCTGTTGTAGATGAACTGATAATTGCTTCAACTTGTCTGATTCTGAAAATGACTGTTTTACTGTACCCTTGAAAGGCTTGCCCCAGTCTGAGTCTTGAAAAATCTTTCGGATAAAACAAATACGAGAATACCTTGTCTTGAACAAATCTTGAATTGATTCTTAGACGGGATGTAAAAAGAACTTGCCTCTGATAGGATCACCGACCAAGTTTCTCATTATTTGAAAATTCCTTAGAGGAAAGCCAGTTTGCGAACAAAAATATTCATACAAACATGGTAATGCAAAGTTCATGCAACTTTTGAAATCAAAATTATTTTTGAAAGAAGAAAAATAAATGAGACGTTAGTCAGAACACGGCGGTTCAGACGCTCAAAGTTTAAAACAAAGGTGTACTGCCAAAATAAATGATTCACAAAGATCTTTAGGAGTCAGCTTACGCAACCTTGCTGTAGTATGCTTTCAAAATAACCTTGCTTCAATTAGGTATTTTGAGGGTTGTAACGTGACCTGGTTCACGGTTTATGAAACAAAGGATAAAGGCTCAAAATTCATTTGTACCCACCCAATCTACGTGATAATCTTTAGTCTTACGCTCAGTTAACTCATATTATGCATTCAGGTTCCTATAAGTTAGGAATTGCACTGTTGGTAGCAAGGATAGTTCAAAAGTCAAGGGATCTATGAAAAGGCAGCCACTACTTCCCTATAATATTTGGTTATTTTGACATTGAGAATTTTCAGGATAAGGATTTAAAGATCTCCTCTTTCATTATCCCTAACTTTTGCCTGAACTATTTCTTTTAAAGCTTACAGTCAGCGGGATGCCCCAGTTTTGCCTAAGTCTCCTTCGTAGGTTTTGACTTAGCGGGCTTTTTCTTTTGATATATATATTTTTGAAAGAAAGTGACTGCCTAGATTAATGATCACGGTGAACCATCATCTGCATTTTGATTGGAAAACATCTTCGACACTTACTTGCCGTGTGCGAAGGAAAATTGTGAGTGCAACCTTTATATGAAAGGCGTATTGTAGGAATACACAACCAAGTTAACTGAGAACTACCCATGCCCCAAGTTAAGATTACGGTTTCATTGTAAAGAAAAAAAAACTCCAACTTCTAGGCTCGAAGGGGTGACAAGGGATAAACTTCCTTATTTCTCCAGTGTTTGGGAATTGAAACGATGCCTTACATTGTCAACAAAGTTTGATTGAAAGCATACTGATAGCAGTTATGGGTATAACGTTTTCGTCATCCTCCCTCCAATCTTCATATATCAAAAATTTGGACAAGAAGTAAATATTTGAAAGATAAAGCATAAAGATGCAAATAATAGACAAAATGAATTGAAATCGAAAGTTGCAATGCTCATTTCATTGGTATGAAAGTACAAACATAATTTGAAGGCAAACAACTAATATAAAAGTAAGGAAAGTACAAATAAAGAGAAATAAAGGCCTAGTGACTAAATTAGTATCAAGCTGAGTCGTCCTATCTGAAACACTGGCGTTTAAGAAGATAGTCTGCTGAAGTCGGACTGAAGCTTCACTTTTGATGCACTGGCAGCATTATAGTCATAGAGAGGATTCTCAAAGGGAGCTCAGACATTTGGATTTCCGCGTTATATGTCTCTTGTTCTGACATCTTGTGTCTATAGTTAGCTCTAGTCTGATATCTGTGTCGAGGAATCAACTTGACGACTCAAAGAGACACTGGAAGACGAGAGAACCGATAATGAGCAACCAGGGGAACAATGTAATGCAAAAATTTGATGCTAATGCCATGCAATGTTTTCAAGAATTTCAATGGTCGATTGCAAATATTCCTTTTTAGGAGAGTTGAAAAAAAATTTAGAATTTTAAAATGTAGGACTTTTTTTTTTAATTTGCAAAGGACTGTTGAATTCCTTGTAACTAGGAATGATATGATGCTTTATGGATGCAATGCATAACCACAAACAACAAAATGTCCTAGGTTAGAGGAACAATTAATGGAGTTAAGGTCTACCCATCTCAAGAGGTATGTACTATAGGGTTCGTTGTACCTACAGAACAAGGTTCTAAAGAAGTACCCAAAGTCATCAGTCCATCTTTCGGATATTATCAACCTTCCGATTGACTCGGGGGGCCAATAATATTCTCAAGAGAACCTCTTTTGAGTGTAGTATCGCGTAGCAACCATTGTAGGACTATTCCCACACAGTTCCCGCACTACGTCCTAGATAAGGCCAAGATGGTGTAAAGGTACTACGGTCCTCAATATCATAGACACCAATCGAAAATAGTAAAAGTTTTCATGACTACACTCGTTCAACCGAACCATTTTCAAAAGGGTCTCAACTGAGCGGTGATTCTCGAGTCAGCTTGGTCGGGACTCACTCCCTATAAGCCTCGTCGAATATCTCACCATCCTATAATAATGTCACTTAAGTCCGGGTGTAGGACTTATCTCACAACAAATAGAACAAACCCCAATCAAGGTACAAATTGATATATATACAAAGATACAAATAATGAAGCACATAATAAGAAACAAACAGAGTAGGGGTAACCCTCAAAAGATTAAAAACTCCCTAGTGAAGTCGCCATTTTCTGTTGCGGTGGAAATAGGATATCAAATTATTAACTAATTTGAATCACATCTTTAGTTCACAACAACTCTTTGATTTTTCCGAAGGAAAAGGTCAAAAGAGGAAAAAACCTATTTTTGCATCGTAAACACAATGCGGGGAGAGATCTAGGTAAGAGGTTGGTTAAGCTTAGGGAAGGTACTAGCACCTTAAACTTCTGTAGTACTCTACAGGAACCTTTTGTTTATTGTTTACTATTTACTTCAATTATTTGCTTTAGGGTATATGTTAAGGGTTGAAAAGTTAAAGAAAAATACCTAAGGGGTTAATTCTAAGTTTACTCGGCAAGATTCGCATCTTGTGCCTACGTATCCTGGATAGGAAATGGAATCAGAGTAATCGTAGTTCCCCTCGAAAGGGAGGTTAGAAACTTCTTGACTATGGTTAAGGTTTCAATGGGGAATAAACGTATCTTAAGGACACGCTTACGTGGAGTGCGGAGACTCTAATCTCTATGTTGAAATTGTTAGTTGAAATTAGGGTTGAAATTAGGGATTCCACGACGGGAAACCCTAAAACAGAGTACGACGACTCTTTGACCTAATGCTAGGGTAAAGGGTAAAAATGTCCTCGGCGGGACGCCTAAAAGGTGTTTGAAAACGTCAAAGGTTAGGGTTATTGACTCGACGGCCAAATTGCTAGACTTAATTCTTCAAAATGTGAAATTAACGGTAAACGACGAGTGACTCAACGGTCAAATTGCTAGACCTAATCCTGAAAAATAAAAGTAAACGATTAGTGAACCGAAATCAACATGACAAAACAGACAGGACAATTACACGGGGTAACGTCGAGAACCTGGAATGTGAAAGTGTTAAGAATTTAAACAAATGAGAGGAAATAGCAAATTTGTTGGAATAAGAGTTTTTAATTTTTTTTATAAAAAAAGGCGTGTTCTTTTATTTTAGAGAAAATTAATTTATTAACAAATTTTAAAAGAAAGGGATAGTCTATTTTTTTAAATATGGATTACTTTACTAAAAAATCATTTATGAGTTATTTACAAAATTTAAATACCAGTTTTAATTAACATGGTTTTTACAATTTGGTTAAATTTAAAATGAATTCTAAACATGCATTAAGCTGACTAAGACATAAAATAAATAAATAAATAAAATGAATAATAAAATAACAAATAAAAATACAAAATAAAAACGAAAACGTGAGGGATAAAGCTGAACACATTGCCATTCCTCTCTTCTTATTGTTAGGGCCGGCGACGGACATGGTTGTTTCCTTACAATTTTCCTTCTTCTTCTTTCCCATGCATGCCCGATTTTCCTTCTCCTTTTCCACCTAAAAGCACAAACAAAACCCTCAGCAGAAAAGTTGAATCAAAATTCACCCTCAATGTGCAGATGGCGGCATGGAATGGAGCCCTCGTTGCCCGCCAGCCGTTTTCAAGCCACACGGCGAAGGTGACGAAGGCGATGACTTCCTCCTCTTCTTGGCGGTGAGCTTGGACGATGGTTTTGATGATTTACAGCCAGTGATGAGTCGTTCTGAGGCCATGGGTTTCAGATTTGACGGTTCGAACGTGTGACGGCGATGATGATGCGAGATTGTCTGAGTTCGCGGTTCAGTGGTTATGGTTTGCGTTTTTGTGATTTGGTGAGTTTATCCTGTTAAAGTTTGTTGGATGATGATGATTCTAGTACTCGGGCCATTTCGGTGCGTTTTCGTTAAGGTTTTTGACTTGCGGCCGCCGTTGGGTTAGGGTTCGTTCTTGTCATCCCCTTCTTTCTTCTGATAATCCTTTACTTTATACTGTTCTTGATCTTCTCTGGGCCTTGGATTTTTGGTTTACGTTATTTTTACTTTGAGATTGGATTTGATTCTGGTTTGATTGAGATTTTGCAGATTTGATTTTTTTCTCGGATCTTTGATGATGACTGGATTCCGCCGATGCTGGGTGATTGTTTGATCTTACCTTATTTGATTTGTTTCAAACAGGTTGGACTTGGATTGATTCTGGATATGATCCGAACTCATCTTTACCCGGATTTAATTTTTCTGGTGAACTGATTTTGGATCCATATAATTTTTACTTGATAGAACAGGATCTGAATTTGGTTTTTCTAGATTGAATCTGTTTGACTGGAAAAATCATTTCTTTAAAATAAGCGCTTATCCGAATAATCACTTTTTTGGCCGAAAACACTTCTTTTTCTCTTCTTCCGGCCGTCCCGAAAAAGAACAGATGTTGCCTATCGGTACTGAGGTCGGGAATCGACTTAGGAGCTGGCTTCGGCATTTGTCGTTGCCTTCCCGACACCCGGTGATGAAATCACTTTGAGGGTGTCGAAAATAAATTAATTTCTAACTTTAACCTCTGTTTGCTTTGTCTTGCCTATTTCGTGCAGGTATGAAGAATTGACTCTTGGAGGAGCTAATCGGAAAAGTCGGGTGCGAAGTATTGGCATGAAGATCACTTTTAGGAATTTAGAACTTTAGGATAAAAATATGTACTTTAAGTTTAGTTTTATAATTTGTAATAAAATAAACATGAATAAAATTCATATTACTTTTATCCAAATAAAAACATGAATAAAATTCATACTATTTTTATCCAAATAAAATTTGTCTGATTACTCCCCTCAATTAATTTATCAAACTTGAATGAATTACTTAAACCAAAACCTGATTAAATCCAAATGATAAATTGCCTCCGAACAAATTCCACCGATTAAATATTCGTACAAACGAACTTAAACAGATGGATTAACCTCACCAGTTAAATTCATACGAATAAAATCCAAAAAACATATCTGAGTCCACTTTGTCATTTCAGAACATGCTGCTCCAAATCAACTCGACCAATGGTCACAATTAAACTGACATAACAACTCCAGACTCGAGTCGAAATTTCCACTGCTTCTCTTTTTAAAATTCAAATGGTAGATGGCAGGATAAACAGGAAAATATGCGCCTGTAAAGTAAATTCCGCAAAGTGATTGCTTGCACCGATTTAACCCAAACCAAATTGATACCTCAACATAATCAGCCCCCACATGATTAAACAATGGCCCTAAAACCCACTAACAATAAAGTCTCGTCTTTTGAACAAATTAACCGTATCTCGAAAGTTCTGATGTCCAGAAATTACTGCAAAATTCTGTTCATCCTCAAATAAAATAAAGAACTCGGAAATGAAGATCCCAATTACTCAATGGATTCTTAACAATGATTCTGCTTCCTAAACCGGCAGCGAACAACGGATAAATGACCATTTTCCCCTCCACAGTTAAAGTGTACCAGGTGTGATTACTGCAAAACAAACAGACTACGTAACCTGTTAATAGTTAGCGGATGCCAAAATGGGATGTCATGCGACATGAATCGACTAATCCGAGGGTAAAATTTGGGGTATTACAGTCACCAATGACTTTATCGATCGGGTGATCTCTATGAGTCCTCCATTCTTTAGGTAGATCATTATGTTCTTCATTGTTTTGTGAATCATCTTGTTGTTGTTTTGGTTGATCACTTGCAACATCATTGAGAGTATTATCTTGAGAGGTTTCTACTACATCATCATCATCATCATCATTAACAATAATATTATCCTCCTTTGAGGGGTTAGATTTATCAAAATATACATGCATAGATTCTTCAATAGTTAAAGTTCTTTTGTTAAAAATTCTAAATGCCCTACTAGAGAGAGAGTAGCCGAGAAAAATACCTTCATTGGATTTCTCGTCAAACTTACCGAGGTTATCTTTGTCATTGTTCAAGACAAAGCATTTGCACCTAAAGATGTGAAAGAATGATATGTTTGGTTTTCTCCCTTTGAAGAGTTCATAGGGGGTTTTCTTAAGAATAGGTTTAATGTTGACACGATTACTTACAAAACAAGCTGTGCTCACCGCATTTGCCCAAAAGTATTTAGGAAGGTTTGAATCGCTAAGCATAGTCCTTACAAGTTCTACCAATGACCTATTCTTCCTTTCTACGACACCATTTTGTCGTGGAGTTCTTGGTGCAGAGAAGTTGTGTGAGATTCCATTTTCTTCGCAAAATTCTTCAAATAAAGCGTTCTGGAACTCTCCACCATGGTCACTTCTAATGGAGACAATTGAAAGTGACTTGTCATTCTGAATTTGTTTTGAATACTTCTTGAATGCCTTGAAAGCTTCACTTTTCTGCACTAAGAAGAAAGTCCACGTATATCTAGAGAAGTCATCAATAATTACTAATGCATAAACATTACCTCCAAAACGTTTTGTTCTTGATGGTCCAAAGAGATCCATGTGTAGCAATTGTAGTGGCCTTGTTGTGGACACCACATTCTTGGATGTGAAAGTTGATTTGGTTTGTTTCCCTTTTTGGCAAGCGCCACACACTCTATCTTTGATGAATTTGATCTTTGGAAGACCAACAATTAAGTTATGTTTGATCAATTTGTTCAAATGCTCCATATGAATGTGAGCAAACCTTTTGTGCCATAACCAAGAGTCGTTGTTGTTCGCCATAAGACACTTAACCTTCAAAGACATGTTATCAAGGGAAATCATAAAAATGTTGTTAATTCTATTACCTTTTAACATTACCTCATGAGTGACTTCATTTTCTATCAAGCATTCATCTTTGGTGAAGTTGATTCTGAAACCTTTGACACATAGTTGGCTAATGTTAAGTAGGTTATGCTTTAGGCCTTCTACATAGAGGACATCTTTTATGGTTGTGAAAGTTGGTGCACCAATTATGCCTATGCCATGGATCTTTCCTTTGTTGTTATCACCATAGATTACAAATCCTTTGGCCTTAAGCGTTAGATATGAAAATTTGGTAAGGTCACCCGTCATATGCCTTGAACACCCACTATCAAGATACCATTGATATGAAGAGGTCTTCAAGCATACCTATAAAACAAGTTTAAGTTTCATTAGGTACCCAGATTGCCTTGGGTCCTTCATAGTTAATGCCTTTCTTGACCCACACATAATGCCCTTTTGTAACACTGAAGTTTCTTACATAACAGGCATTAGGTGTATGGCCTTTGATACCACAATAAAAACAGGTGGGCTCAAAGTTACTTTTGTATCTAGGAGGGTAAGACTTCTTTTTACTAAATATTTTCTTCTTAGGGCATTGATGAACCATTTTAGGCTTAATCACTTTTTCTTTAGGAGTTTGTTCACTAGCATTAACAAAGATGGTTTTGTTGGAACTTGGTTTAGAAAATTTTGAGAAACCAAGACCACTCATATCATTTGAGAACCTTTGTTGACTAAGAATTGACTCCAATCCAATTTATTCTTTTTCATACCTTTCAAGGACTCTTTTTAATTGGACAATTTGAAACAAAAAATGACTCACACTTTGTGCATACAAAATTATGTTTTTGATCACTAATTAATTTTTGTTTTTCATCTTTGAAATTATTTTCCATTGTTTCAACCTTTTCTTCTAAAGTTGAGATTTGATTCTTTTGTGATGAAGTAGTTTTGTACAAAATTTTGCATTCACTTAGGAGTTCATCAATTGCCCCTTGAACATCATTATCATAAATTGAAAAATTATTGCTAACCTCATCGTCTTCATCGTCAGAGTGATGTGAGGCCATTAGTGCTAGATTCCCGCTTTGATCATTATCTGAGTCTGATGAGGAACTTATCTCGTTATCCTCCCATGCCACGTAGGCCTTATTTTTCTTGTAACCCTTTTTGCTTTTATATGCATCATTCTTGGAGAGTTTAGGACAGTTTGGTTTGATATGTCCTTGTTTTCCATATTCATAGCATTTGACATCTTGTGTAGATGTTGACGCCTCCTTTTCTTTGTTCTTTGAAAACTTCTTTCTTTTGATATAGTCAGAATTTCCAATATTGTTCTTAGAACCAAAATATTTTCCTAACCTTTTACAAGAAGCATGAAATTTTCATCTTCAACCGGATCATCTTCCTATCCCAGTCCCTAATCCTTGTAATGGCGAAGTAACATTCACTACAGGTTCTGAGAATGTTGAGGCGGAGTTATGCAAATTTGCCATCATGAATGTTGGCATTCCATATGGTTGATCTCGATTGCCAAAAGGCATAGAAAAACCCTGGGGCATGAAGGTCCTACTCGAAGCATTCCTCACTGGTAGAGGAGTTACTAAAGGTCCCCTTAGTCTAGTATAATTTAGAATGAGCTCACTATGGGTAATCAATTGCGTGGGCGTCGAACTTGCCATAGATGGCATTAGTTTTGATACAGTAATTGGGACCGTTGCTGCCCTGACCGAAGATACTTGGGGCGGTTCTCGATTATTACTCGATGAACTTTGAGGAATTGAAACATTTGGCTGTTTTGAATTCGTCATTTTCTTAGTATACCTTCTCCTTGGTCTATCCTCGTTACTGGTGTCTACTTTGCCACTTCTTAATAACATGCAACGAAGTTTTTAAAGAGGAAAGATAACAAACAAAATTGCAACAAGAACACTACTAGCATTGTCCCACTAGGCGTGCCAATTTGTTTACTGGGAAAATTAGTAAACAACCGCTGGTCTTTCCAATTGAAAAAAAAGGGTTACGTACATGATCGACCATATAAATCCTAAGACATGTGTTAGTAATTCTTAATTTAAATTCTGGGAAATAGTGAATATTTCAACAATATCCATGATCTAACAACTATCAACTTTGAAATTTTGTATAGATTTGGAACACCCTAATCCTAACGCTAGAACCCTCTATTTATAATGATACAGAATAACTGACCCTAATGATCTTCCTACAAATAAATGACAAGTGGCGCTCGACATGTCTCCTTTCCTTAGAAAAGCTCCACGTGTCTCCTTCACAAATTTGGATAAAAACAAAAATTCACTCCTTTATTTGACTTCGAATCATATGTCGAAATAATGTCACCATTTTCTATTGAACCACCTTCTAAAACTTTAAAATATTTTTCTTTACTTCTTATTTAGCATATCCTCCTTACGTGTCAAGGTAGCTTCGACTGAAAATAAGTGTCCCACTTTGCCGAAATCTCTCATAACTTCAAATAACTTTCTTTATTATTTCCATCAATTAACCCCATGAGTCAGAATTGGAAGCTAACAATGACATTGACACGTTGCATTATGTGACTTATTTTTATTTTATTCCCACATGTAATTTCTGCATTTTAATTAATTATTATTAAAATTCATGTTCACATATGTTATTTTCAGAACCCTAATTCCCAATTGCTTGTGTTGTCATTGTCTTCTACCTGTTATTGAAGATACTTTCAATGATTAAGAAATGGATGCCATAGTTGAAGACTTGGTTGCCTCTTATGATCAACTTACTGAAGTTTCTTCTCAACCACAAGGTACTGAAGTTCCTTCTCAGTCACTTCCTACTGAAGTTTCTTCTCAACCACAAGGTACTCAAGATGCTCAATAGTTTCAAGTAATTAATCATACACCAAAGATGAAGAAAATTGGAAAGAAGAAGAAAATACAAGCACTTACGAGGAGTAATGAAAGGTTAAAAACTATCTTCAGGCAAGAAAAATGTCGTGGACCAGGTTCAACTGCTGACGCACCATTGGAAATTGAGGATCTTATTGCTGATGCACCATTGGAAATTGAGGATGCTCATACTACTGCCCAAGCAGACCCCAAAATAGGGACATGTGTGCACATGATGAAATCATGGGATGAGATATCTAACCAATTGTCCCAGTAATGTTGGAAGTGTCATGTTGTGTACTGTCATTATGTCATTTTGGAAGAGTCGTGTTGTGTACTATCATTATTTCATTTTGTACTGTCACTTTGTATTATAAGTTGGAACAACAAGTGTAATGCACAATATGTGTTATTTTTTTAATCTACTTAGAATCCTTATTTTGTAATTTGGAACAACTACTTGTAATGCACAATATGGCATTATGCGTCTGACATCTTAATTAAATATGGAATGCTTTTATTTTGTAGCAGAAACATTATTTTCATTCAATTCAAATCAACCATGTTGTTAACATAAGACATCACAATGTTGTTGACATAAGACATCACGATACAACTTTCATTTTACATGAATTAGACCTAATACAATACAACTTTCAGGTTGTTAAAACTAGGACAAAGTAAACCTAAGAACAAATAAGTACTACAACTAGAAAAGTCAACTTCTTCCTTGTGCTCTCTAACTTGCTCCTCATATCTTCTTGGAACACAATTTTAACCCAAATTCTCTTCCAAATTCCTTCCCGAAATCCCTGTCAATTTTTTTGAAATACTATATCATCACATCACATCTATTGCATTCATCATTATCTTCTAGAATTCTTTTCTTATCAGTTGCACCAAAGTATTCACCATCCCAATAAAATAACTGACAGTTTTCTTCTTTCCCCCAAAATTTACACTTCCAATATTTTCTCCCAGGATTTACAGCAGACTTTGAAACAAACACCTTCATTGAAAAATCGTGTCCACATTTGAGGGTAATTCTATAATTAGATGATATGCTATTCTTTGAACTTCTGGCTATTGATCGTTTGCGTTGTTCTCCAAATCTTCAAAGTAAAACAATAACGGGGAACTATACAACACACAGTAATGAAGGCGCAAGATTGATAGCTAATAACAAGGAATGAGACGAAGGAAGACGGCGCAGGATTGGAGTTCGAAGGAAGGAGAAGACAACGACAACACAAGCAATTGGGAATTAGGACTCTGAAAATAAAATATGTAAAAATGATTTTAATAATTAATTAAAATGCATAAATTACCTGTGGTAATAAAATAAAATGAAAATATGTAATATATTACAACGTGTCAATACCAAATCAGATTATTTGATGACTTGATTTAATGAAGGACTAAATAAGTATAATCTTTATATGTTAGGGTGAGAATCTAAATTTTTTACGGGGTTTTTTTAAATTTCGCTCAAAATGGCAGGGAGCAAATTAACTATTAACCCAATTTTTAAAGACATATAATACTTTATGAAATTCAATAATCTTACTTTTTTTTATTAAAATGGATTTCAATTCTCTAAGTATTATCTAAGCAGTGGACATACCCAATCGGTGTGATGTTGCTTAATATGATCATTGTGTGATAGAGAAAATAATTGAATATTTCTTTAAATATTTTTTAAATCTCTTAATTTTATTTTAGTTATTATTCTCTATCAAGTGGTAGAATTTCATGTCAATTTTATATAATGATAATCAAATATAATTTTTTAATATAATATTATCTTATAGATACTTATATTGAGAATATTATAGTCTTATGTTGTTAATTAACGAAAATCTATGACCACTTTGTTATATCCTCAATATTAAATAAATTAAAGTCACATTTTTTCGCGTATAACATACAATGTTTTTCAAATGTGTGTAGTTATATTTTATAGTATTTGAGTTTTGAGTAAGTTATTAACATGTTGTATATAATTTTATATTCTATTTAAAATTATAGAAATTTGATCTCACTCAAATGATGATAAACATTTTATATGGCCATCATACCATTTTATGTGAAATCATCTAAATAATGACATATTCTATTTACGTGCAAAATATATGGTTGAGTTTGAAAACTCTAATGATGACATATTATAAAACCACTTATCTGTATTATTTTGCACTAAAAATAAAATTAGAATCTCATTGTATAATCAGAGTATTTAAGACTAGTGGACTTTGATAAATTCTTATTTTATTCGATTAGTGGGAGTGTATGTGTATACAATTATATAATTTAAAATTTTAGATTGTTATTCTCATATTCTCATGTATTTTTATGTGCATTGTAAATATTAAATATGACATATTTTAAGAAGACTTCAAAAATATATAATAGTTTTAAAAAGTCTTATATATATATATATATATATATATATATATATATATATATATATATATATATATATATATATATATATATATATATATATATATATATATATATATATATATATATATATATATATATATATATATATATATATATATATATATATATATATATATATATATATATATATATATATATATATATATATATATATATTCTCTTAATCTCAAGACATATCATAATTTGAAAAGACACAATAATTCTTTAAAATGCAATAATATTGTGTTATTCTATCTTCAATAGTCCACATTTGTCAAGTTATAATATGAAAATACAAGTAATTATCAATACTCATATCGGATATGGTATTGTGTTATGAATGTACTTATGATTAAATATAATTACTCTCGTAATAGAGTACAATACTACGGAAAAAACATTTAACAACGGTTGGGAAAGATATATAAAAACATGGGATCAGGCGTTGTTATGTAACGTGTGTTGGAATTAGATGAATAACGATTAATCAAAATATGCATGCTCAAGAAATTATAATATATAATTTAGACGCGGAAATCAAGCATGTATAAAGCTAAAGGATCGATAAATTGATTTTAGAATACCTGGAGCCATTGAGAAGAAAATCCCTTTGATAATAATCCTAAAATCCAGAAGTTGATGACTTTTGCGGTTCTTCCTCAACCGGTACTCCTTATGCCTCGAATTCTCTTCAGATGGGGAGAAGAGATAATTTGTCTGTGTACGGTATATTGTGGACCATAGCTTATATACAATGTGATGGTCAGTTAGAGTTTTCATTATTCCTAAATGGGTCATCCTGACATCCACTCATATTTGAGTCCATACCCAATTATTTAATTAATTAAATAATTCATAAATAAAATCTAATTAGCCTTTTTAACATTATTTGATCACTTAATTATTTAAAGGCACTTAATTGATAAAATAGCTAATATAATAAATAAATATATTTGGCCACATAATTATTAGAATATTAATATATTACTATATTATTAAAATATTTCAGCAATCTCTCACTTGGCCAATATATCTTAATAATTATATCATAATTCTTTTAGGCATGCATCCGAATACTATTTTTCTTTAGATTTCAACTTTACAATCTCGTCCACCTCAATCCTCATACATAAATAATGATATTACCGCGACTGTCGTCACTAACGTATAACATGATGGAACCCCGACGACCACCACATCAACGTACTTGATGACATAGATCGTTATGGATGAGTGGCATAAAAATTTTATGCAATGTGATATCTAAATCATGTATATTTTTAACTGGTCCTACTGGAGTCTTTAGTGAGATCAAACTGAAGTTCCTTAGGTGCAATTTAAAATTACAATATTTGCACATAACAATTTTTTTTTTGATATTGTTATAACAATAATACCTCATAAGTTTTATTTCTGCAGAAAACTAAACATGACATAATGTTTGTACCAAAATAAAACCAAAGCATAGAATGTAGAAAATTAAGGAAAAAAACTCCCACTAATCTAAGGCAATTTCAAAACCAAGACCCATATAAGCAACATGAAAATCCTTAGGTGCTAAACCTTTGGTTAGTAGATCAGCTAGCATTAAGTTTGTCCCTTTATGTTCTATCAAAATTTGTTTCTCCTGAACTCTTTCTTTCACAACAAGATACTTGATATCGATAAATTTTGATTTTGTATAACTCATATTTTTGTTGGAGTATAGCACAGTTGCACTATTGTCACAATAAACCTTCAAGGGCCTTTCAATGCTCCCAACGATGTGTAGGCTTGTGACAAAGTTCCGCAGCCAAATTGCATGATTTGATGCCTTAAAGCAAGCTACAAACTCTGTTGCCATGGTGGAAGGAGCCACTAAAGTCTGTTTGGAATACTTCTAGGAGACGGCTCCTCCAGCCAAGAGAAAGATGTAACTAGATGTGGAACGTCTGCTATCCGGACATCCAGCAAAATCTGAGTCAGAATACCCAATGATCTCCAAGTTATCTGACTTTCGATAAGTAAGCACGAAGTCTCTTATTCTCTTCAGGTAGCGCATTACATGCTTTACTGCTATCCAGTGTTGTATACCAGGGTTGCTTAGATATCTATCAAGAATTCCTACAATGAATGTTAAGTCGAGACGAGTGCAAACTTGAGCACACATAAGATTTTCCACTGCTGAAGCATATGGAACCTTATGCATCTCTTGCTTTTCAAGATCCGTAGTGGGGAACTGTTTGAGACAAAACTTGTCTTCTTTAGCAACAGGTATGTCTCTTGGTTTACTATCTTTCATGGAAAATCTATTTAGAATTGTATCAATATAGCTCCTTTGTGACAATCCTAAAATACCTCGAGAGCGATCAATATGTATTTGAATTACTAAAACAAATGAGGTGTCCCCAAGATCTTTCATCTCAAATTTATTTGCGAGAAATCTCTTGGT
>CAWUDS030003392.1:0-65434 GCA_963859935.3 Lathyrus sativus
CATCTGCCCAAGAGGGGTCCTTTTGTTTCGTCTGCAGCCACAGCTGAGTGGTCCGAGCGTCTGATGAGTTTATCTGCAGAGGATATTGACTGGTTTGACAGAGATAGGTTGGGTACCGAGGTTATCTTCAGCTGCAGCGGGTTTCCAAACGTGCCTTTGATAGGCAGGAAGGGCTGTATAAACTACAATCCGTCTTTGTTGGTCCGACAGTTCGCGTATGCTTTGAGAGCTCCACCGAGGGAGGAAGAGGTGCAGGAATCTCTGTACCTCACTGGTCTTCTAGAGGGGGATCTGTTATCCAAGCTTCAGCACGCATGGAATGGTATCAGTAAAAGGGGAAAGCCATTGTTGGGGAGAAGCAACAATCAAGCCTACCCTCCGTATGTGACTTGGATCAAAGCCAGGGCAGATGCTATAGGGATGCCGTTTCTTCCTGCCAAGCCAGAAAGCCCTCCAATGATCGAAGAGCCTACTACTGTGCCCATTCAGCAGCATAATCAGGTGTTAGCTGAGCGAGATGAATTGAAGCAGGCGAATGAGGAACTGGAGAAAGAGTTGGCTCAGCTCCGAAGCGAGAGGAACGAAGCCGTTCATTCCCTCAAGAGGCAGACAGAGCTGGTGAACCAGCTAGGTACAGACCTGACTAAGCAGATAGTCGAGCGTGAATGCATGGGTCAAGACTTCAAAGTTGTCAACGACGTACTGGCTACGAAGAAGCAGCACTTGGACGAAGCATATCGGAGGATATCCAAGTTCAACCAGCACTGGAAGGCCTCCCTAGCCACCAGGAAAGAGCGGGAGGATAAGCTGATGCTACAGATCTCCAAGCTGGAAGCCCAGGTGAAGGATAGTGAGAAGAGGTTTGATGAAGAAACCGCTCGCAGATACGCCGCCGAAGGCCAGCTCAACAGGGCTCTCGCTAACCTGAAGGAGCGCAAACTGACGTTTGAGTCGAAGAAACGGAAGTTAGAAGATTGTTTCAGCAAGGGAGCATGGGAAGGTTCGGTCGAAGGACTTCAGTACACCATTGTGCGGAGGGAATTACTCGTCGAAGGGTTACTCACTCTGCCGGATCATCCAGAAACGAAGGAGTTGTTAGAAGAGTATCGCGCCCGTGGCCGTACTTCACTATTTGTATTCCTTTTGTTTTGATCATTGTTGTATGCTGACCATCACCAGGCTTGTTGGCTGAGGTCACGCTGTTGATTCATCTTGTACTCGTTGATGTTGTGTACTGCCTTGATGGGCTTTCTTTATATATGAGATTGTTATTTCCATGATTGGACTCGGACTTCTTCTTATTATCAGAACTGGCACTCAGGCACTAGGATCGGGGAGATCTCCCTAACACACAGACACACGTTTGCATTTGCATGAAGCATTTGCATAACGAGCATTTTGTTGTTTTTCCTAACCCTTTTGTGTTTACAGGTTGTTTTAGGTTGTTTCAGGTGGTTCCAGGATTGATCAGAGACCTATTCACCGCTATCCGACCAAAGCTAATCAAACCAGGATCATGGAGCAAGTGCAAACTGATGTTCAAGAACTCCGCGAAAGAATGGATCGCTTCATGGAGCTCATGCAAGCGGTCGCCAATGGCCAGGATCAGCTCAGAACTTTGGTTCAGCCTCTGATTTCAAGGGTTGATAGCAACGGCGTACTCCATGGTGGGACTGTGCCTACTCCTCCACAAGTTGAAACTCCACAGAATGGTGTTCCCGTGACCGGGGGCAACGGCAGTGCCAACGGCAATGTGATGGCCAACATCGGACTCAATACGGCGGGCGTCGGTAATGGGAGTCTGAGAGCTAATGTCAATGTCGGGATGAGCAACGGCAATGCAGGCGTCGAGAATCTGTTTGGGCCTCAGCCATGGCTAGAGGATCGTCAGGACGATGTGTTCTCTCAGAGAGGTGCTGAAGGGGAGCTGAATGCTGAAGCACGGCTTAGATTCAAGGCACTTGAAGATAAGATGAGAGATATCAAGAATCAGAATACTTTGGGTGTTGATATGTCCAAGTTGGGGCTAATTGCTGATTTCAAGGTGTCTCCCAAGTTCAAGGTACCTGACTTTGAGAAGTATAAGGGCACCACGTGCCCTCGTGTCCACCTGAGATCGTACTACAGAAAAATGTCTGCTCATTCTGAGGACGAGAAGTTGCTGATGCACTTCTTTCAAGACAGTCTTTCCGGGCCGTCCCTTGAATGGTACATGAGTCTGGAGCCTACTAGTGTGCGCACGTGGAAGGATCTTGCTGAAGCATTTGTGCACCACTACCAATACAATAGTGACTTGGCCCCGAACCGAGTCCAGCTGCAGAATCTGTCGCAGAGGAACAATGAAGGGTTTAAGGAATACGCCCAGCGGTGGCGTGAGTTGGCAGCCAGGGTTCAGCCGCCGATGGTTGAACGCGAGCTTGTGCAGATGTTCGTAGCCACCCTCCCAGGGGTTTACTCTGAGAAGTTGGTCAGCGGTATGTCTGGGACGTTCTCAGATCTCATTATCACGGGTGAGCACGTCGAAAATGGGATCAAGATCGGGAAAATTCAAGGTGAGTCATCCTCAGCTGGGGGAAGCGGAAAGAAACTTTATAGTGGCAAAAGACGGGAAGGAGAAGTGAGTGTTGTGACCAACGCTCGAAGGAAGGGTAAAGGTCCTCACCAGCAGGTGGCCAGTATATATATCCCGGCAGTTCCACAGCCGCATCAGCAGCAACCGAATCAACAGGGATACAGGAAGTATCAAAATCGGGCACCTTTGTCGAACCGTCACCTCGAGACACCGCCCATGTCGTACGCGCAACTCTTGCAGACTTTGCTTCAGCTACAGTTGATCCAAAAGAGAACGCTGGCTCCCTTGACAGGGGCACCTCCGCCAGGGTACGACGCGAATGCCACTTGTGAGTTTCACTCAGGGGCACCAGGCCACACAATAGAGAACTGCAAAGCCTTTAAGCATAAGGTGCAGGACATGGTGGATGCCAAGATCATCAACTTCTCGGATAATGTGCCAAATGTCACGAAGAACCCTATGCCGAATCATAGGGGAGGTGGAGTGAACGCCATTATCGAGGACGAGAGCTTAGATTTGTTGACTGACGTCAGAGATCTGAAGACGTCGCTTAGCTTCGTTAAAGCTAAGTTGCTAAAAAGAGGGTTCTTTCCAGGTTGCGGAGAGCTGTGTATGGACTGTGCCACACGTTCTGATGGATGTGAGCAGTTGGCAGAAGGAATTCAAAGTCTGATGACTGAAGGGATATTACAGTTTAGCCGGAGGGCTGAAAGTGGATCGGGAGAGGTTGTGCTGAAGCAAGATGATGAGGTCGCCACCATCACCATCCCTCGCCAGACGATAACTATTTCTGCGTCCAGACCGCCCACGATTACCATCACCAGAGCTGGGCCGATACCCTTCGAAAGCACGAATGTTGTCCCGTGGCATTATGGGGCTGAAGTCTACTGCAACGGACAGAGGTTGGAGCTAGAACCGTTTGGGTCGACTGGGGAGAACCTTGCGGGAATCAGTGGTATTACTCGCAGCGAAAGAGTGTTTGCACCATCAGAGGTCGTGGCGGATAAAGCGGTCAGAGCTGATGCGGCTGATAAAGGTAAAAGTAAAGTCGTTGAAGAGGTCCCGCGTGGGGCAGAAAAAGACTTACTTGTTAAAGATGCCGAGGAGTTTATGCGGTTGACTAAAAAGAGTGACTACAAGATTGTGGATCATCTCCATTAGACGCCCTCGAAGATTTCCATTCTGAACTTGTTGCAGTGTTCTGAAGCACACCGCAATGCGCTGCTGAAGGTGTTGAACGCTGCCTATGTACCGCAGGAGATATCGGTAAATCAGCTAGAAGAGGTGGTAGCCTACGTAAATGCTGGAAATGGGTTAGGTTTCACAGACCTAGAGCTGACGCCAAAGGGGAGGAATCACAATAGCGCCCTGCACATCTTGATAGAGTGTAGGGGCACGATTATGTCGCACGTGTTGGTGGACACGGGTTCGTCACTTAATGTTCTTCCGAAGAAGGCATTAATGAAGTTGGATACTCGCGGAGTGATATGTGTTGCACCCCAAAATTTGACCAACAATTATTTACCTATCAAGTGTTTGAAAGTTGATACCTTCATCAGAAAGTTCAAGAGATCCTCAGAGGAATTGGTTGAAACCAAGGTTGTGTGCTTCATAGCTTGAGAGTTGTGGGAGCTCCTCAGATGATTCTGATACTTTGAGAATGAACTTGAAGCTTTGAGAAAGTCTATGAGATGTCTGGAAAGCCATCATGGAGCCTAGAGAGGTCATTATGCAAGAATTCAGAAGATTCAACCATGAATGGTAGAATTAGGGTTTTGACTGGGTCAACCCTAGGATAACTGGAGATTTTGAGAAGGTTGATACCTAATCCAAGGGCCATGAGATCATGGAATTATGTATGGAGATGTTATAAAGATGATTCCTAGACCAACTCATCATGAATGAGGAGTTTGAGAAGTTTCAAGTTAGGGTTTCCAAGGATTGTCAGTGAAAAAACCCTAATTTGATCCCTATCTTCCAGGCAGTTTTATCTCAAGATGTGATTGATATCTCATCTTCCCCACAACATGAATGTTGTAGAGCTTGTTCTTAGCTTTAATTTGAGTGGTAGAAGTCCTTGATAGGATGTGCAGAGCTCAAGTTATGGTTTTGACAAATTACAGGTCATCTGAAGTATGTGAATCTGGGTCCTTGAAAGTCACCCAACTTGCAGACAACTTTTGCCCTAGTAGGATGATTCCTATGATCTCTTAGTCAACATGAATGTTGAATAGCATCTTCTTATATTTCTAGAGAGTACTAGAAGTCCTTGATAGGATTTGTAAAACTCAACTTATGGTTTGAACAAGACAGGGGTATTTTGGTCATTTGGTGATTATAGGTCATTTTAAGCAAAGGCCATATCTCCTATTTCCAAGCCTCAAATGAAAAAACTCAAAACATCAAAGTTGTTCAAAATGGGATTTTAAGCCTAGAAAAGTGGTCATGAGTTATTGAAAAAGCTTGTAGCAAGGATTTTCATGATTGGGTAAAAATGACCTAAAATGGCTTATAAGTTAAAAAAGTTGAAATGGAATTTTGGTTTAGGAGATGTACAAATCCAAAATGGGTCATCCAATATGTCATTTTGACTCCAAGAATTATTTTAAAAACAATGGTTCAAGTAGAATTTTGATTTGAGGTCTTAAAATGGAGGGTGCTTTGTAATTTTCATTCTTGCATAATAAGGCAACTTGTAAATCTTCACATAAAGCAAAGGCAATGCTTGTTTTTCATCATATCCCTTCTCAATATCTCTTGTAAGGAGATTTTGGCACCAAATGACAAGGCTTAAGGCATGATATGAGATGATACCACATGTCATTAAAAGAGAAATTCCATGACTTTCCATGAGATTCTAGCTCTTTCTAAAAGCTTCTAGGATCTTCCATTGATGGATATATATTAAGAGGATCACAATGTGATCAGGGGTTGGTCATTTGGTGATTGAGAGTGCTTGCACCACATAGTTTGATTCCATAACTTCATCTTGCATTTTGCTTTCAAACTCCATTGAAACTCCATCAATCATCATAATTCTTGTTATCATCATCATCTACCATCATCATAGAGCAATTGGCAAACAAAATTGAGAGGAATTTGTGGCTGGTTCATGAGATCCAAGTCTTCACTCCAAGTTGCATGAAGAATTGGATAGAGTGATTCAAAGGGTGTTATCAAGAACTGTTGCATACAGAACTCCTACAATCCATCAAAGATCCCTCATGGAGAGTTTCAAGGCTTGAGTTGGAGTGCAATCATATCTGCCATTACAAAAATCAGGTTTTGCAAATTCTCTTGTATCTCCTTATTTATGTGTTTTTAGATTAAGTGGTTAGCATAAAGTGATTAGTGACCATTAGGAGAGCAAATCTAGAGACTTAGAGCGTATTCTATGAAGATTGGACATTGAGCATCAATTCTTTGTTGAACAAGAACTCGGGTGGCAGTGGATATTAATGCAAGATTAATAGCTTAGAATCATCAGGGCCACGTGCTAAGTATGATAGTATCAAGAAGCTGGAAAAATATTGAGCTCGAGGTTGGAGTATTCATGGAGGTGGGGGGTATCGGGTTTGATGTTTGAGTGAGCTTTGATAAGAACTATGACCATGGCTGTATTCTGCTTGGAAAGTAGAGCATTTTTGCTCTTTAGGGATTTGACTTTCATTGAGAAACGAGGGAGAATGAGTTGATGAAAGTCTGATAATGAAGCTCGTGCATGGAGGTATTGCAAACCCTAGAAAGTACCCAAGGTTGAAGACAAGTCCAGCGCCGTTGGATGCAGGCATAGACCGTTGACTGAGAGAGGGATCCGAGGGCCACGATTCAAAGGAAATTGAGAGGGAAAGCTGAGCACTAGAACGCTGCGTTTCATTAAACGCAACATCTGGGCTTAAGGAATTTCTTTCTATCCGTACCCCCCTTACGAGGCCCACAAGGATTTGAACTAGGTTCCGCTGCTATTCGCACCGTTTCTTTCTTTTTTTCTTTTGAATTTATTTAATTGTTTTTTCTGAATAACGCCTGGGCCTAGCCACTTACTTTCCACACCCCCAGGTTCTCAGCCCAATATTAAAAGCAACTAGGGCGCAGTTCTATTAACACCCCCCACCCCTTTATTTCATTTTCTTTTATTTTTAATTTCCCTTATATTTTCTTGCATATTAAAAAATCCATATAAAATAGAAAACTTAATATTTTTTAATGCTTGTTTTTTTCACATATTCATAATTCTGTCTAGAAAATGTAAATAAATAAAATTCCATTTTATTTTTCTTTTAATATTTTTTAGCATATTATTCTTGTAATTAGTCTTTTTAATTGTTTTTAGTTGATACTTAATTTTGTAGAATTTGTTTTAGGACTTTCCCTTAGGATTTTTGAGCCATTATTTTTGGCATAGTTAGATATTGAATCATAGTTCATATAGGATTTAATTCACAATTTGTAGATTAAAATTTGATTAGTTTGTTAAGCATAGTCTTAGTGTACTCAAATTAGGGTTTTAGGTTGCATAAGTAGATTTGAACAATTTTGTTTTGGGTTTTATAGGCCAAATTAGTGTATGGGGAATATATGGGTTAAGGGTAAGTATGTATAGAATCCCCTAGAATTTTACTAGAATATTATATAGTATTTTAGTATTTTTAATTGATTTTTGAATGTATGGTTAGTATGTGTGTTGCTTAAAGGCATAGTTTGTATTGTTTTGCTTCCTTTTCTTCTCCTTTGAGTGTGTGAGCCTTGAAGATTGAGTTGAAGACCTTGTGGATCATCATTGAAGACTTTGAAGACCATGAAGAGGAGATTAGTTGTAGCTTTTGTTTGTTCAGTTTGTAGGATATAGGAGTTAGGCAGAGCTCTAGAGTAGCCAACTTGATTCTCAAACATGGAAGGTCTTGATTGCCTCCATTCTTCTCTGTGATACAGAGTCTCTCTAAGACACTCACCCCCTTCCTTTGGAAGGCTTGGTGCTAGTGTCTGAGGGATAGAACTCTTGAGAGAAATATTCCTTGTGCTGATAGCAGTTTGTTTGCCACCCTTGGTGGTCAACTAATTGCTTAGCACCCAGCTTACTCTTATGATCGATTCCTCAGCTTGGAGATTAGGACTTGAAGAAAAGCCATTGGAGATAGAAGCTGAAGCTTTGAAGAGGATGATTCCTTGAAGACTGTTGAAGTCTGAAGACTTTGTGAAGATCAAGTTGACACTTGGGTTAGAAGCTGAAGCTTTGAAGAGGATGAATCCTTGAAGACTGCCATTCCAGCTGAAGCTTGGAGAGTGTGAAGATCAAGTTGATACCTGAGTATCCCTGAAGATAGTGAAGCCGGAAGGTGGAGCTGATCAAAGGAGCTGAAGCTTAAGGGAGAAGATGAGTTGATACTCATGTTGTAGGGTTGATACCTGGGAAGCAAGTGATCTCTGAAGTCTGAAGACTGAGTTGCTGCTGGAGGAGCTGAAGCTTTCTTCTGTTTTCTTTTCTGTATTGTGTGTTTTGTATGATTTGTCTGTTGCATTAGATTAAGTTCATCTAGAGTAAGTTCAGGCTAGGAGCATGATTGCATTAGAGGTTTAGTTGCTCCCTCTGCTTGTATTGTTATTACGTGGCTTTGCTTGCGGGTATTCGGTAGAGCCCAGCTCCCTTGCCCATGTGTTTTTTGCCTGATGGCACTTCATTTCTTTCATCTGTATGATTGCAGTTTACTGTTTATTGCTTGATAGCACGTTGTTTATTTTTCAGTATGATTACTGTTATTTCATGACTGGCTTGAGGTTGAGATGAGCTTGTGGAGGCTGAAGCCCCACACACATTTCCTCCCTCACTTGCATTGCATGCATTTTGCTGTTAAGCTAATGCTTTGTCTGTTTTGGTGTATCATTGACATGATCCCTTAGGACTCTCATTTACTTTGATAAGGATTTGATGATAGACTTTTAGGTTGAAACCTATGCATGACAACATCTAGGAGTTCCCTGTTCAAACCTCAACCATAGGATGAATCCATGGCATGACAACAGTAGGACTTGATAGTCTCCCTCCTAGTTGGGCATGTTCTCTTCTCATCTCAAAACAGTTTAAGATACAGTAATCATGAATGATTTCTTTTGTACGTTACGAGCCTTAAGCTATCTGAGAAAGGACGCATTCCCTCTCAGGTCATAGTCTCTAGTGCGGTTGAGATTGCAAACACAATAAAAAACACTTCTTTCAGGAGATAACCCGTAGTTTCCCGAACTACGTTTGCTCTGATCTTCCATACAGTGTGGAAGTACGTAGGCATAGGATGCGATGTCCTAGCGAGCAACCTTTCCTACGTAATCCTTCGTAGGCCGAACTACGTTGACTCTGATTTCTCATTATCTGATGAGAATACGTAGGCATAAAGTGCGACGCTTTGCCGAGTCATTTTTCTTTTCTTTTTCAGCCAGCCTTGATAGGTAGATAGAATAAAACCAGCCCGTCCAAGTAGACAAACAAGCGTGGATCCCGTCGAGTACGACGGACGTGAGGGGTGCTAATACCTTCCCCTTGCGTAACCGACTCCCGAACCCAGACAATGGTTGCGATGACCTTGTCTTACCCTTATTCGTCAGGTTTTTCCGATCGTTTCCTTTCCCGCTCTGAGGGATAAATAACGAAAGGTGGCGACTCTTCTGTCATGCCGACACCTTATTTTCGCGCAAGCGACAATATGCACACCCAGTGATCTGGTTGTGAATGTGTTCGACGGAACTAAACGACATGTTTTCGGGGAGGTGACCCTGCCAATCCAAGTTGGTCCGGAAATGTTCGACGCGGTCTTTTATATTATGAACATCATGCCTGCCTACAGCTGTCTCTTGGGCTGGCCGTGGATCCATGTTGCGGGTGCCGTGACCTCCACGTTGCACCAGAAACTCAAGTATGCTGTCGGAGGAAGCATCGTGACCGTGTGTGGCGAGGAAGACATGATGGTGAGCCATTTGTCGTCCTTCAAGTACGTTGAGATGGATGGAGAAATCCATGAGACTCTATGCCAAGCGTTCGAAGCCGTCAAAGTGAAGGACGTAGCTCCTGTAGTCACAGAAAAGCCAGAGATGACTCTCTCCTCATTCAAGGGAGCTCAGGCCGTTGTCCAAGCCGGATCTACCCCAGGTTGGGGGCGAATTTTGGAGATACCTAACAAGCAAGATAAGTTTGGGTTGGGATATTCTCCTGGAGCTGAAGCTTCTTCTTCTAGCAGTGCGTCTCGAGGTAAAGGGCCGATCCAGTTTACCAGTGGCGGAATGATTTTCGAAAGCATCAACGCGGTGTCTGAAGACAGCGGAGATAGCGACTGTGACCTCGACTCTTGGATCCAGCCAAGCAAGCCAGACGAGGGCCTCAACAATTGGTCCGTCAAGGATATCATCCAGATGACAAGCAAAGAGTAATGATTTACTTTTTCCAATCATTGTACAACCCTATGTCCTACCCGGGGCATAGTGGTTTTATTGTCAGGGCCTTGTTGGATTATGTACATGCATTTTGTTAATAAATCAAAGGCGTTTTCTTTGTATTCAAATATTGTGATCTCTGTTATTCCTGTTTTATATTTGTTTTGAAAAACAATAAAATGGCAATGGGGTTTGTGCTAACCTGCACATCCTTGTTTTAAACTTAGCCCTTGTTATTGCAGGATCCACATAACAGATGACATCGACTCTGGACCTTCTACGGCTCACTTCGACTTCGATTTCCCGATCTATCAAGCCGAAGAAGAGATTGATGAAGACGAAGACCTTCCTGAAGAGTTGGCCCGCTTGTTGAAACAAGAGGAGAAAGTTATTTTGCCTCATGAAGAGGAGATCGAGATCGTGAATCTGGGTTCTGAAGAACTCGTCAGAAACGTCAGGATAGGGGTTGCATTGCAGAGTGATGTCAAGCAGAGATTGGTCGAGATGCTTCGAGAGTATAGTAACGTCTTTGCTTGGTCACACGAAGATATGCCCGGACTTGACACGGACATCGTGGTCCACCACTTGCCGCTGCGAGAAGATTGCCCTCCCGTTAAGCAGAGGCTTAGGAGGACGAGACCAGATATGGCCGTTAAGATCAAAGAAGAAGTGCAGAAACAGCTTGATGCTGGATTCTTAGCGGTCACTACTTACCCTCCGTGGGTCGCCAACATAGTGCTTGTACCGAAGAAGGACGGTAAGGTACGCATGTGCGTCGATTATCGGGATTTGAATAGGGCGAGCCCTAAAGATGATTTCCCGCTGCCTCATATTGATGTGTTGGTCGACAATACAACCCAGTTCTCCGTGTTTTCGTTCATGGATGGCTTCTCCGGTTACAATCAGATCAAGATGGCGCCGGAGGACATGGAGAAAACGACGTTTATTACGCCTTGGGGAACATTTTGCTACAAGGTAATGCCTTTCGGTCTGAAGAACGCAGGGGCCACTTACCAACGAGCAATGGTAACTTTGTTTCATGATATGATTCATCATGAGATTGAAGTCTATGTTGATGACATGATTGCGAAGTCCCAAACGGAGGAGGGACATCTGGTCAATTTGCTGAAGCTTTTTGAGAGGCTTAGGAAGTTCAGGTTGAGGCTGAATCCTAACAAGTGTACTTTCGGAGTACGGTCCGGAAAGTTACTGGGGTTTATCGCGAGCGAAATAGGCATCGAGGTTGATCCTGCGAAAATAAAAGCCATACAAGAAATGCCAGTGCCGAAAACAGAAAAAGAAGTTCGTGGTTTCCTGGGCAGAATAAACTACATTGCAAGGTTTATCTCTCAGCTCACGGCCACGTGTGAACCGATGTTCAAGCTTTTAAAGAAAGATCAGGCGATTACCTGGAATGAGGATTGCCAGAGGGCATTCGACAAGATAAAGCAGTATCTTCAGGAACCTCCAATCTTGATACCCCCAGTGGCTGGACGGCTACTAATCATGTACTTGACAGTTCTTGAGAATAGTATGGGGTGTGTTCTCGGTCAGCACGACGAGACGAGCAGAAAGGAGCATGCCATTTACTACTTGAGTAAAAAGTTCACAGACTGTGAATCTCGTTACTCGATGCTGGAGAAGACGTGTTGTGCACTAGCCTGGGCTGCCAAACGTTTACGACAGTACATGCTCAATCACACCACCATGCTAATTTCGAAGATGGATCCGATCAAGTACGTCTTCGAGAAGCAGGCTCTTTCGGGCAGGATTGCCAGATGGCAAATGGTGTTGACGGAATATGATATTCAGTACGTTTCCCAGAAGGCCATCAAGGGAAGCGTATTGTCTGATTACCTTGCCGAACAGCCGATCGAGGATTACCAGCCGATGAAATTTGAATTCCCTGATGAGGATATCATGTTTCTCAAAGCGAAGGATTGCGATGAGCCGTTGCCCGACGAAGGGCCAGATAGGAAATCCCAGTGGAAGTTGATATTTGACGGGGCGGTTAATTCTTACGGAAGTGGCATTGGGGCGGTCATCACGACTCCCCACGGATCCCATATCCCGTTCACTGCGAGACTGACGTTTCCGGTCACCAATAATGAAGCGGAGTACGAAGCATGCATCATGGGTCTAGAAGAAGCAATTGATTTGAGAATCAAGAACCTAGACGTATATGGTGACTCGGCGCTTGTGATCAACCAGATTAAAGGGGAGTGGGAGACTCGTCAATCGAATTTGGTGTCGTACATGAACTATGCCAGAAGGCTACTTCTGTTCTTTGATCGAGTGGAACTCCATCATGTGCCCAGAGCAGAAAATCAAATGGCTGATGCCTTAGCCACGTTGGCTTCGATGTATAAAGTCAATTTTTGGAATGAGGCTCCAAGAATTGTCCTTTCTCGTCTTGATAGACCTGCATTCGTCTTTGCGATCGAGGAAGCCGCCGGCGGCAAGCCATGGTTCCATGATATCCAGACTTTCCTTATGACTAAGTAGTATCCTGCGGGTGCGTCAACCCAGGATAAGAAGACTCTGAGGAGGCTGTCTGGAAATTTTTATCTCAATCCTGATGGAGTTTTGTATAAAAGAAACCACGATCTCGTGCTACTCAGATGTGTAGATGAGAAAGAGGCGAGTATGCTCATGGAAGAAGTCCATGAAGGCACATTTGGTACGCACGCCGGCGGGCATGCCATGACGAGAAAGATCCTGAGAGCAGGATACTACTGGCTGACGATGGAATCGGATTGCTTTAAATTCGCGAAGAGGTGTCATAAATGCCAGATTTATGCTGATAAAGTTCATGTGCCGCCGTGCCCGTTAAATGTCATGTCCTCCCCGTGGCCGTTCTCCGTGTGGGGCATCAACATGATAGGCAAGATCGAGCCCACTGCATCTAACGGTCATCGCTTCATTCTAGTAGCCATCGCCTACTTCACCAAGTGGGTGGAGGCAGCCTCATATGCTAATGTGACCAAGCAGGTGGTGGCTAAATTCATAAAGAGGGACATCATCTGTCGTTACGGAATTCCCGAGCGGATCATTACTGATAATGGTTCGAATTTGAATAACAAGATGATGAAGGAGCTGTGCCAGAGTTTCAAGATTGAACACCACAACTCATCTCCTTACCGGCCGAAGATGAATGGCGCCGTTGAAGCGGCCAATAAGAACATTAAGAAGATCGTTCAGAAGATGGTTGTGACCTACAAAGATTGGCACGAGATGCTGCCATTTGCATTGCACGGTTATCGTACGACGGTACGTACGTCGACCGGAGCAACTCCTTTCTCCTTGGTATACGGTATGGAGGTTGTCTTACCGTTAGAAGTGGAGATCCCTTCTTTGCGAGTTTTGGTTGATGTGAAACTCGACGAGGCAGAATGGATTAAGAACCGACTGAACCAACTCAGCCTGATGGACGAGAAGAGGTTGGCATCGATTGCGTACGGTCGTTTATACCAAAGCCGAATGAAGAAAGCTTATGATAAGAAGGTGCGTCCTAGAAGCTTTCATACGGGTGATCTCGTCCTGAAGAAGATTCTTCCTCCACACTCTGATCACCGGGGCAAGTGGACCCCCAATTACGAAGGTCCGTACGTCGTCAGCAAGGTCTTCTCGGGAGGAGCTTTGTTGTTATCCACGATGGATGGTGAAGATTTTGCATCCCCGGTGAACGCGGACGCAGTTAAAAAATACTTTGCTTGAAAGCGACCCGCTGGACAGTAAAAAGAGAGTCCAGGCAAAAATGGGGCATCCCGACGAACCATAAAAAAGGAAAAAAGGTTCGGGCAAAAATTAGGGATATAAATTGAAAAAAATGTACACCCGCAAAGTCGAAAACCCGGATGGGCGACTTTGGCAAAAAAAGGTATTCCTGTGAACTGAAAACCCGCAAAGGGTGGTTCACGCAAAAGTTAGGGATTTGAAAAAGCAAATGACTGCGTTCCGCATGTGGACTTTCATTGTTTAGTGGTTCGGAAGACCTGAGGACCGTTTATCTGAATCAATCTCTTCTGAAGCTGAAGCGTCGGAGAGGTATCGAAGTCGAGTGGGTCATAAAGGGATCAACTCATGGTGTTTGTCTACGCCTCGTTGCCGACATTTGTATATACTGATGTATATTTATGTTTTATTTTTGCGCGGGTTCCTCATTCCAGGAGCTTGCATCTGTTGTAAAACATTTTTACCCATTCAGGGTTTCGTTATCAATAAAATGTATACTATTCAGCAATTCTGTTTTCCTGTTTAGCATTTATCTGTTTTGTTTGCGAAAAAGAACGCCGATGTTTTTGATAAAATGCGCATACATAAACTTACTGGCCTAGGCCACTGATTGTTGAAACAATGAATTACTTGAACATTGTCATGAGATAATAACCTTGATAGGTCCCTTTGAGAAGGGTATCTTGTCTGTTTGTTTGTGTTGTTACAGGTGTAGCATATTCCAGACAGTGCGTCGTGCGCATCCCCAAGCAGGATGATTCCTCCTTCTCCAGCAAAGTTCAGCAGCCTCTCCCTGCAGAGTCTGAACGCGAGATCGTGAGCATTGATATGTCTCCCCAGGCAGAGAAGATTCTCTCCCCAATCAGATGCATCCTGAAGGAACGTCATCTCCTCAGTTGAGTCATTCATCGAAGTGTGCAGCAACTGATGGTTCAAGACTGAAGTCTCCAGAGGAATTGAGTTTCCCCATAGAGTCGTACTCTCCCCCAGCAAGCAGAATGATTTCTTCTTCCTCAATCGAGTTTGCAGATCCCCAAGGGAGCCGAGTCCTTGGAAGCCGCTCAGGCCATGATTGGTTTCCCCCAGTGGAGTGTTGAATAGCTGATGCTGTGTTTCCCCGCCAGAGTCGTTACCTCCAGGGAAGTGGCTGCGAATGTCGTGCAGTTTGCGTCCGCGGTTGACATCGCTTTTCCTCAGCAGGTCCAGGTTCTCGCAGAGCTTCGTTCCCCTACAGCAGTCAACTGAAGTTCACTTCCCCTGCGGAGTCCGATTAAGATTGGCGTGACTTTGTTCTCCTCAGCAGGATGATTCCTTCCCCCTATCTGAGTGGTTCTTTCTCCTTGACAGGAGGATTCTCCCTTCAGCATTTATTTTGCCGATGGGATCACATCATTTTGCATGACTGCATAGCATTTATCATAAACGCGTAGCATTTCCACCGTGTGGAGCATTGTGCCATTGCCGAAGCATATGCATAATAAGCATGATCTAGGTTGTTACCGTTCTTGTTTTGCAGGTGTTCCGCCGCAGAATTGATTGCTCAAGATGATTCTTGAATTCTCCCCAACGAAGTCGCTTGCTCAAGATGATTCTTGAATTCCCCCGCAAGTTCGTCTGCTTAAGATGATTCTTAAAATCCCCAGAGCCCCCGACAGAGTGTTTGCTCAGGATGATTCCTGAAATCTCCAGCAGAGTTATTGGTTCAGGATGATTCCTGAAATCTCCAGCAGAGTTATTGGTTCAGGATGATTCTTGAAGTCCCCGGCGGAGTTATTTGTCCAAGATGATTCTTGAAGTCCTCAGCAGAGTTGATTCATCCAGAATGATTCCTGGATCCCCGAAGCAAAGTTACTTGATAGTTCTCCAGAATCCCCAGCGGAGATGTGTCATCCCCAGCAGGTTTCTGAACAGCGAAGTTGAAACTTCCCCCCGAAGACTTGATGATTGAAGTCCGACCGTGTTAACGAAGCAGTTCTCTCAGCTGATGCAGAGTGCCTGATGGCAGAAGTTTGGATATCCCCAATTGGTTCATGATTGACCGAGAATTCTATTCCCGACTTGCTGATGGAGTCCGGCTGATGCCCGAAAGTTTTCTTTGGATGCCCGACGGCATGATTCAACGTGATTGTTGACCTGATGAGTCCAGAGGAATCTTGATGCCTGATGGCATGATCGACCATGTATTACCGGTTACCGTGTGACCAATCCCCCAGCTAGTTGTCGTGCAGCTAATATTTCAGTGTTCGAAGATTTGTTCCCATTAGAGTACCGTGTACTTGTGCAGTTGGCAAATTTCCGAGTTTGCCGGTATTCAACCGTCTCGCACCTTGATTGGCTGAGAGTCGTTCGCTCCTCACCCAGTCAGGTTCAAGCCGTTTGAATAGGGGCAACTGTTGCACCCCAAAATTTGACCAACATTTCTTTACCTAGCTTGTGGTTCATCTCATTCACATTAGCATTATCATTTGCATCTCATTGATATGTATGCAGGAGATCAAGAGGTATGAGTACCAGTCAAGAGTTTGAAGCTAGCCAAGAAGGTTATTCAAGTGTTCAAGGGTTGATATCTTTGTCAGAGAAGTTAAGAGATCCTCAGAGAGATTGGTTGAAACCAAGGTTGTGTGCCTCCTAACTTGAGAGTTGTGGGAGCTCCTCAGATGATTCTGAAGCTATGAGGATGAACTTGAAGCCTTGAGAGAGCTTATGAGATGTCTTGAAATCCATCATGAAGCCTAGAGAGGTCATTGTGCAAGATTAAAGAGACCCAGCCATGAGTGGTGTAATTAGGGTTTGACTGGGTCAACCCTAGGTCAACTGATGATTTGGAGAGGGTTGAGACCTAATTCAAGAGCCATGTGATCATGGATTGATGCATTGAGATGCTATAAGGATGATTCCAAGATCAACTCATCATGATTGAGGAGTTTGAGAAGTTTCAAGCTAGGGTTTCTAAGGCTTGACAGTGTAAAATCCCCTAGTTTGACCCCTATCTTCAAGGCAGTTTAGATCAAGATGTGATTGTCATATCATCTTACCCCCAACATGAATGTTGTAGAGCTTGCTCTTAGCTTTAATTTTAGTACTAGAAGTCCTTGATAGGATTTGTAGAGCTCAAGTTATGACTTTGACAAGTTACAGGTCATCTGAGGTATGTGAATCTGGGGCCTTGAAAGTCACCCAACTTGCATCCAACTTTTGCCCAAGAAGGATGATTCCTATGAAATTTTGGTCAACATGAATGTTGTTCCTTATCTTCTTAGATTTCTAGAGAGTACTAGAAGTCCTTGATAGGATTTGTAGAACTCAAGTTATGGCTTTGACAAGTCAAGGGCATTTTGGTCATTTGGAGATTATAGGTCATTTCAAGCATAAGGCCATAACTCCTATTTCCAAGCTTCAAATGGAAAAATATTCAACATAAAACTTGCTTAAAATGATGTTTTAAGGCTAGTAGGGAGGTCATGAGATGTTGAAAAGGCTTGTAGCTCAAAATGGTAAAAATGACCTAAAATGGAGGCATAAGTTAAATAAGTCAAAGTTGGAAATTGAAATTTCCAAGCTAAACATCCAAACCATGGCATGTAATAGGTCATTTTGAATCTAAAAAGCATTTTAGAAACAATGGTTCAGCCACATTTTTGATTTGAGGTTTAGATCATGAACTTGCTTTGGAAAATGGTTGCTTGCATATAAAGGTACAAATGCAAAACACAAGGAAACTCAATACACAAGCTAGCTAAGTATCCTAACACATCATGCATCTCATCTAAGGAGATTTTCAAGTCAGAACAAGCTGCTGCAAGAGGTATAGCTGATATGGTACATGAGATGGATTGAAATCAAAAACTCATGGCATGAGAATCCCAAATTCTCATTGGATGATTCCAGAAAGTTCTGGATGGGTCTGAACCATCCTATATAGTGTTTAGAACTTGCTCAGATGCAAGGTTGGTGAGAGATTAGAGAGGAGAGTGAGATAGCCATTTCAATTTCTTCCATTGCAAGTTGAAATCAATTTCCACTTTCCACACCATTTCCATTGCTTCTTTCAATCCTAACACCTTCCATTGATCATACTGAATGTGTGCATACCAAATTGAGGGCAAGATCATGAAGAATTGAAGAGTTAGCATTTGGATTTTGGGAGCTGCAAGTCACCATCGAGTTTGGAGATTCAAGCTTTCTTGATCAAATCTTTTGCAAATTGAAGCTTTAGCATCAATCAAGGAGTGTTTCTGAAGAGTTTGAGAGGTTGAAGTGAAGGTTTGACCCATCTGATATTCAAGATTTGACAGGTTTGTAACTTTTCTTCTACACAATAATTTAATCATAATTAGTTAGAATTGTTAGGTTAGAATGGTTAGAGACAAGTAGGAGATGAATTCTGGAAAGTTTGAGAGCAATTGGTGAAGTTCAAGATAGTGACACCATTTCTGTTTACCACCATAACTTGATGAATCTTGAGAGATGATTGTGGTATGATAGCAAGAATTCACCAGTGTAGCATGAGGAAGAGATTGATCACTTTAATTTCAAGAATGGTCAAAGTTGAAGTTTGAGCATAGTTTGGATTCACTATCGGGTTTAGAGATTGAGGGCATTTCAATTGATTTTAAGGCCATGGTTGTGATCAGGGTTGAATTTAGAGTGGATTAGGGTTTTGAACCAGGGATTTTAGTTGAGTTTGGATGGAGTTCGAGTTAGGGATTTGAGCTCTTCAACTATGGAGCTTTCCCTCCATTTTCATGGCTGGAGGAAGAAGACAATGCTATGGCCGTTGGATCATGCGTGGACTCATTAACAGGGCTTGGATCTAAAGGCTGTGGTTTAGTTTCACATTTGAAAAGGGATTCTGAGAAGCAATGAAATGAGGCATTTCATTAAACGTGAGGTCTTGGGCTTTAGTGGATTAATTGCTATGCACACCCCAATTCCTGGCCCATCTGGATAATGAACTGATTTTCGTTACTTTCTGCACCGTGTTCTTTTCTTTTTTCTTTGTATTTTGAATTGATTTTCTGATAAAAGACTGGGCCTAGCGCTTTACTAATAACACCCCCATTTAGGGCCCATTCCCATAATGAACTGCACTGCATTGCTATCTGCACCAACATTTCATATTTTAATTTCTTTTTCTCCAATTTTCTTTAATCTTTGAAAAATCATATTAAATAGAAAAATGATGATTTTTGCATGGGGATTTTTTCTCCTATTTCATGTTGATGTCTAGAAAATTATAAAATCATAATATTTGCATTTAATGCATTTTTAATATTTCTTGTGTATTTTCTATTTTAATAGCTTTTAATTCCTTTTATGTTGATGCATAGATTTGTAAAATTTTGTTTAGCTAGTTCTCTTTGAATTTTTAGGCCATTCTTTTTAGGATAGTTAGATTAAAGCTTTAGCTCCCCTCTGGATTTATTCCCTATTTTTGTGATTAATTTTTGATTAGTTTTGATTAGATGACTTTAGGTTGTATAGAATTAGGTCAATCCTTAACATAGGTCCACAATAACACTAGAATTTTGGGTTTCTAAGTCAAGATAGATATTGGGACATATAGGGTATTAAGGGTAGTCATGTAGGATCCCCTAGAAATTATATTAGATTTTAATATAATAGTATACTATTTTTAATTGATTTTTGTAGTTGATTATTGTTTGTGTTGCCCTTGTGGGCTTGTATTTTGTTTTGCTTTGCTTTGTGGGTTTTTGCTTGGCTTGGTGAGCTTGGTCTTGCTTTGTGGAGCATGGGGGAGCATAGTAGAAGACTTGAGGATAGAAGAAGGAGCTTGAGAGCTTGAAGGCTTGTTTGTTTTGTTGTTGTTTTAGGGTTAGGAATTAAGTAGAGCTTAGACTTAGTTAAGTTCTTTCTTAAACATGGATGGTATACTTCACCTCCATTATTCCCATGATTCAAGGTCCTTCTATGGTGTTCACCTCCCTCCTTTGGAGGGATAAGTGATGGTACCTAGGAAGTAGAACCTTTGAGGGAACCATTCTTTTGATGTTAAACCCTTATAGGTCACCTTTGGTGGTCAATGAGCAGTTTAATATCCTAGCTTATCCAGTTAAGTGATTTCTTCTGGTTTGAGTATCTTGAGAGATGTTGGGCTTGAGTGTGAAGATGAAGACTTCATTGAAGAGTGTGGAAGAGGATGATTCCCTGAGCATTGCCATTTCAGCTGAAGCTTGAAGAGCAAGGAGCCAGAAGAGCAGATTGATACATGAAGATCCAGTAAAGACTGAATGGAGAGCTAAGGCTTGAGAAAGAATTGAAGGATGAAGTTGACACTTCCAGATGATTGAGGTTTACTCTGAGAAGCTGAAGCTTGTAGGAAGAACAAAGGATAAGTTGATACTTACTTTGAAGCCTGGAGATCCTGAAGGAATCAAGTTGATACTTGTGGTTAAGAATGAAGCCTGAAGGTGGAACTGACTGAAGAGCTGAAGCTTGGAGAGGAAGATAAGTTGAAACTTATGTTGAAGGGTTGAGACCTGGAGAAGCAAATTGATATTTTCCAGTGAAGCTGATATCCTTGAAAGGTGATTGAAGTCTGAAGACTTAGTTGCTGTCAGAAGAGCTGAGGCTTGGAGTTGAGAGAGTTGTTGATCTGCTTTCTTGTCTGTTTTCTTTTCTGTATTGATGTGCCTTGTTTGACTTGCTTGATGCATTAGAATAAGTCCATATCTAGACTGACTTTAATCTAGGAGCATGATTGCACTAGAGGTTGAGTTTCTCCCTCTGCTTGTATTTTTACTGTATGGCTTTGCTTGCGGGTATTCGGTAGAGCCCTGCTCCCTTGCCCATGTGGTTTATTTTGCTTAATAGCATGATTTTATTTCTTCTGTATGATTGCAGTTTACTATATTTTGCTTGATAGCATGTTGTTTTAATTTTCAGTATGATTACTGTTATTCATATCTGGCTTGAGGTTGAGATGAGCTTGTGGAGGCTGATACCCCGCACACATTTCCTCCCTCACTTGCATTGCATGCATTTTACAGTCGTTTACTGTATTACTGTTTACTATTTAAGCTGATGCTTTACCTGTTTCTGTATCATTGACATGATCCCTTAGGACTCTCATTCCCTTTGATAAGGAAGTGATGATAGAACTTTAGGTTGAAACCTATGCATGATAACTTCTAGGAGTTCCCTGTTTCAAACCCCAACCATAGGATGAATCCTTGGCATGATAACAGTAGGACTTGATAGTCTCCCTTTAGTTGAGCCTGTTCTCTTCTCATCTCAAAACAGCTTAAGATACTGATAACACAAAATCATATAGATATTTTTATGCATAATTCAACTAAAGTTTAACCGTTTTCGATCCGATTGCGGGTTATTTCCGTGTTATTTGTCTGATGTTTTGCAGGTTTTCAACGATCACGTCTAAACAAGGCAACATGAAGAAAAGAAGCAATCTCAGATGAAATATGGACAAAAAAGGAGTAAAAACACAATGAAAAGCGCAGGAAGTTGTTTTTGCTGATGTGACGACCGTCACAGCTACATGACGAGCGTCACACGGGTGACGACCGTCACACCTTGTGACGACCGTCATGCAGGCAAAAACGCCCCACTTCAATTACACGTTAAAGAATCAGTTCCAATTCCCACAGAGTGGACCATGACTCCCTAAATTATCTGCCTCAAAGTCCATCAGCTTCAAGGATAACCGTTGGAATTCCACTTCTATAAAAAGGGAAGAAAGGGACCTCAAAAAGGGTGTTGCATTCATACAACGAAGTGCTGCCAAATTTATTTTCCAGAGCATATTTTCCAGCAATATTCTTATTTGTTTCTCTTTACCTTTCCTGTATTCCATCTTTCATTCTTCTGTAATTTTTACTTGTACTGTACGATCAAATTTGCATTAGAGATCAGAATCCTGCCAACATCTATGGAGGATCTGCCCAAAGGCCAATTGGAATATTTACAGGTTTCTCATTTCAATCGATTCCAGTTTTATTATAATGTGTTGCACCCTAATTTTTGACCGTAGGATCCCACCTATTTTTTGCGCATTCTCTATCGTTATTTGATATATTTAATATTTATGTGACTAACCAATTTGTATGGATGTAGTAATTCTAAGTGGTGATGGTATCCTTTCTCACAAATGAGTACTTCAAAGACGTGGTTGATTGAGTATTAATTTAGTTTGAAGGTTGATTTTGACTTGGTGGCAAGAAGAGTTTCAAGTTGTGTCCCCTTCCAGGAGACCCCCCCAAGAGGTGGGACATGTTTTACAAGAGGTTCTGAGTTCCCATTATGGAGGCTCCGAAGCGGCAATGGTTAAGATTTGATTCAATTTAAGCGCTAAATTCTCAAGTAAAGAATACGGTCTATGAAGGTCTGGAATTTCAAGTAATTCTACAAAGGGGATCACTCTTACAGGATATAAACGAAGAATGAAGTCAAATGTAATCTTTTTTTCAAACTATCTAGAAGTTTCAAAACTTTAAATCAATTTAAATAAAGCTCAAGGTGCGAGTATGCAGAATTCATTACAACCAAGAGATAAAAAGTAAGCTATCATTCAAACATTGAGATCCAAGTTACAACATCTGTTACAACCTTACGAAATCCGCGTTACATTCGAATTCCGTCTAATTTGTCCAAACCCATTGCAAGAGTATTGACTCAATCTCCAATCATAAGTGTGCTACAAAGACTTTAAGGTAAACCAATCTCGTAACAGAGTTGCTGAAATTCCCAGGCCGTAGAATCGAATTCAAAGTAGCTGCTTGCTCCATCAACCATTTATGTCCTGATGGCCAAGAGAATGCCTTCACCAAGCTGTACATTTCTACAAAGAAAAATCAATGAAGTATAAGTTTGGACAGAACCAGAAGTAAGAAAAGAATACCGAGTTGTTAGAACCAAGAGTGTGTGGAACAGAGGCATTATTAAATATAACCCAACTCAAGAGCTTTACATTGTGTCAACATCTGCAAGATGTTCGTTCACAGATATCAACCATGCTTAAGGGAATGCCCTGTATTGCTGCATATGCGTTGTCTACTTCACTGGTTGCAGTACATGGCGTTACATGTGACTCAAGGACGCCTTTATCTCGGTTATTGTTCGATCGTCTTAAGTCTTGTATATTGCAAATACATAATCATAATTTTGGAATGCTTGGAATGAATGCCGCTATGGACAATAAGGCATCACCCTACATGGAAGAGAGAGAAGTCTGCTCAGTTCACGGACCAGTAAATCAGTCTGAAAATTATAAAGGTGAAACTTAATTATGAATAAAGGGGCATGAATAAACCTGTGAATTTAGAGGAGACTACTAAGAGGAGTTTTTCAGCTGTTGATTTCTTCCACATGCCGCTCTCAATCAGCAGTCTCGGTCGTGATCTTCTCGGTAATACCATCGCTTTCCTGCAAATAATTCACTCCAACTTCGGCAGCCAACCACTCATGGAAATGAACCATCTGCCAGTATTGTCGCAAACATCATGAGAACATGTTCGGTTCTTGGTCAAATTGAGGCTGCCAGAACTGAAACGCTCGAGTTTTCTGGATTAATTGAGGACATTAGGCAGCAGAAAAATCCAATGCAACAGAATCACATGGTGTTAATGCTAGTGCTCAAATTGCCAAACATATGCACACCGTAAGAGCAGGTAACAACACTCAAATGTTATCGAAGCATGAAATTAAGAAATGGATTCTCGTGTTTGAAAGATAAGCTTCATACCATATCATTTAAGGCACCAATACTCCCTACTTTCATTCTGATCCCACGGCGGCCACACTTCCTCAAATCCTGCAACTGCCTTGAATTGTCACATGAGTGCCTTGTTTTTTTGCAAATGTGATCATAAACCTTCCTGATGGATTCACTAAGCCTATGGATAACACATTAGGAAGTCACAAACAGACTTGAAGACATAAGAAAATGAGGCTGAAAATCAAGATGTTTACAAGCAGTGTCCATACCTTGATGAATAACAGGCTTATTTCGCTCCTTCGCATATGGACTATTGGTACTACAAAGGCATCTGCTTATGCTTCAGCAGGTGGACCTGTTATCCAAGTTGTGGATAGTTTGAACGGTCATGCGGGCGATGCGTTAGATGAGTTGTCACGAGAGGGCCTACTACTGAGATAGAACAAATTAACAAGTGATAACTAAATCCCAATTATACAGATAAGTAAGTGTTAGCAATAACAAGGCAGAGTTTCAGCTACCTCAAAAGAAAGGACACTTCAGAATTAGGCACTGGAGTTGTAACTTCAAAGACTGTCACGCCATCTGTGAGACTCAATTGCATCGTTTTGTTCACCCTAGACAAGCTGCAACGACATCCTTTCGAGGCCAAACCTACCACAGTAATAAAGGATTCATTAGCTCAACAATCATAACCATAAGCAAGAATGCAAACCAGAACACCAACAAGTCGCAGTGTCCATAAGCAAAGGAAGTTTATTGATTGAAGTTATGCGAAGAATCAACCTTCTCTAAAAAAGGGCAAGCACGACGAGATACGCTTCAAGCATGGCTTCACAAGGAGAATACCAACATCAACACAAGGGTCACAGAACTTATCAACATGAAGAAATATGCAGCGGAAGTTGGAAAGTCGTGGTTTTGAAAAGAAGACATTGGTGTTCACAGAGATACCAAGCACTCGAGGTTATCGAGCATGATCAGAAAACTCAGCTTGTTCATATACCTGGATGGAATATCACAAGATGTGTTCAGGGTCAAATAAGAATCATTTAACACAGAAGCACATTGAATCTACACCCACCCAAAGTTGGCTTTACATTATCTGCATTTCAGGAGGCGCCAAACTTGTTGGAACAAGGTTATAACTCTGTCCAAAACAGTTCAGAAAACTCCAAAATATTGGTCCACTTTGCTTGCGGCTTCTCAAACGGCTCATCACTTCAAGGTTTGAGAATACTCCTCATCACCAATACTTTCTCCATCGCCACGTGTACCCGCCAGATCACCTTCAGAAGAAAAAAAACCGTTAGAGGATATTCTTTGAAGCAACAGAAGATTCTACTCAAAATAGACCAAATCAAATCCTATCATAATCAGAGATTGAAATAGCAATTAAACGAATCATCATGGCAATCAGGCAGAAGAGGAAAGAATTCAAATTTTCGTATAAACTAAATTGGAAAGATCCAATCTCAGTTTAAACCGCAAAATCAAAGAGGAAAAGATTCGAATTTCGCATAAACAGAAAAGGAAGGTTCAAATCCACATTCAAGGCAGCAATCAATTTTTGTTTAGCAGATTTGAGGTTATAAAAGGGGACATATACACAACACACAGGGGGTCGCACAAAAAAACACATACAGAGAGAAATCCAACGAAAAAACACGAACGCACAAAGATTCACAGCACTCGTAAAAATCCCAAACCGAAAACCTAGAGGGCAAAAAAGAGAGCTTATCTTTTCTCAATGTTCCACCGTCAACCGTGAATCACTGTGCCTCTTCCGCGAATCCTCGAACGCATTTGTTTCCAGTTGCGTCGCCGCTCGCCTCTTCCGTCTGTAGCCTCAACTGCAAACCGCCGTCGCACCGATTATACTTCTTCAAAATTCCAGCGCCGGTCGCAAATCACCACAGTCGGAAGTCTACGAGACTATTTAAACCGTAGGTTTTTTTTCTAACCGTGATAATCTATTGTTTTGTTGTGTAATGAAGGAAATCGAGACGAAATAAGAAGATGTACGAGAATAGCAGAGGGAGTCCAGATGAAGAAGGGGAACGGGGACGAGTTCGATTGCAACATTTGGGAACTAGGGTTTGTTCTTGCGTTTGGGGGGGGGGGGGCTCTCAGCGTTTTTTTTGTTTTGTCTGATGTTATGTATCATTACGAGTATGTATGTGCACGACCACAGTAGTATTGTGGTCCCTCATCACCACCACCACACATTCCCCATCCAACGACCCACAACTAACGCTCACGGTAATATGCTGCGCCAACGCCCACACAATCCGTCCGCTCCCCCCTAATTATCTTTTAATTTTAATTAACCTGTTTTATTAATCAACCCTAATTAATCTAATCAATAATCTTTTAATAACTTTTTAAAACTTATTAATTTATTAACCTTTTATATACATCAATTTTTATTCAACACCTTTTATTTAAAATTATTTTGAACCATAATCAAATGTTGTCTCATAATTTAAGTTCATAAATTAATAACTTTTTCTCATAAAACCAAGATTAGTCCATCTCAAGCAAATACAACTTTTTCTCAAAAAAATCAACCTTACCCTTTAAAATAATCTCGCCAGATTAAATCAACTCTTTTTTTAAATATTTCCTCACAAAATCAATCAAACATTTTCTTATAACTCAAACTAAAATCAAATCAAATGACTAAAATCAACAACATCGTAAAATCAACCTACTCGTGCACACTCACTTCACGACACAATACACTTTCACACACTTCAGCGCTTTCATGCGTATGTGATTGTTCTACTTATTTGCCCTTTATCATTATCATATTTACTATTTATGCATCGCATTCCGTCCAAAGGAAAAACCTACACATGAGTCAACACTTGTGTGTAGTTGCACATCATTTGCATCATAATCCCTCCGATCCTTGATCCCATTCAAGTCGATCGCTTAGGATAGATCCTACCCCATAGGAAGGACCTTGTCTTTATCTTTACAACTTAGACAAACAAACAATACAACTTTTTCAAACACAAATAGAGAATAGATGTTAATCATCTTAAGTGAGATATAATCTCCACTCCCACAACAATACAATCAAACATGTAGGGACTTTGCCTTAAGAGCGATAAAGGCATACTTGGCGACCATCCGAGTATTTAAGACCTTTTCTTAAGACGATGCAAAGACCATTTCCTACAACCCCTTTACATTTGTGGCGGTTATCTCTCCCTTAACATGAAGACTCGTCTCTTCTCCTAAACCCATTCAAAACAAGTACCCTAAACCCGTAGGAACTTTGACCACAGTCAAAGAGCTTCTCAAACCCTTTAGGGTGAACTACAACATACTCTGATTCCACTCCCGTAAGGATATGTAGGCATAAGATGCGATATCTTATCGAGTATACTTATAAATAAACCACTAGGGTCTCTAATCCTTTAAGCAGATAAACCATAGCAATAAACAAATATAAAACAAGAGGTTCCTGTAGAGTACTACAGAAACTTAGGATGCTAGTACCTTCCCTGAGTTTAACCAACCCCCGAACCTAAAACTCTCTAAACCTTGCATTTGCATTGCATTGTGGGAATTTCGATCTTTATCCCTTCCTTTGGACAAATCAAAGTTCGGTTGCAAATGAATTAAAGATTCAAGCTAATTAATAGTTTGGTATCCAAATTTCACCGCGACAGAAATGGCGACTTCACTGGGGATCTCTCTAGTGGGTTTCCCTATCTTATTTTATTTGTTTACTGCTTTATATGTCTGCCTACTTGATTAATTGTTTACATGCTTTCTCTTGTATTTCTTTTGGGGTTATTATTCTTGATTGGTGAGATAAAGTTCTACACCCGAACTTGAGAGAAATTAGGATAGGATGGTGATATAGTCGAGGAGGCTTATAGGGAGTGGAATCCCTACTAAGTTGAATCGAGAATCCCGCTCAGTTGAGGCCCTTTCGAAATAGTACTGTTGAATGATTAATCGTGAAGACACTCACTACTTTCGACTTTGGAGCCTATGATATTGAGGACCGTAGTTACCTTAAACCCAACTTTGGCCTTTATTAGGACGTAGTGCGAGACTATGAGGAAGTACTTCCGAAATAGTGCTATGCGAAGCTACACTCAAAAGAAGTTCTCTTGAGAATATTATTGATCCTCGAGTAATTGGGAAATTGATAATATTCGATAGATGGGCTGATGATTCTGAGTCCCTTTAGAACCTTGTTCTGCAGGTACAAAGCAACCTTTAGTCCTTAAACCTTTGGGAAGGGTACACCTTTACTCCATGCTCGTTGCAAACCTAGGGTGCCCCTTTGTTTGTGTCCTTATGTGAATACTTGTGTTTGCTGCATTCATATAGCATCATTCTGCATTGGACTTCATGGGATTTACTTTCGTTTATGAACATTGTAGGTCACTATGACTTCAGATAAAAGACATACTGTGAAATATACTTTTAAGAGTCCCAAACTGGATGACCTAAAGAAGTTGTGGGGTTTCATAAAAGATCAAAAAGAATTCAAGAACAAGTATGGGAAACTGATATCCCTGTTGGGCTGCTCAGTGAATGAAGGACTTCTTGCCACTCTACTGCAGTTCTATGATCCTCTTTACCATTGTTTCACCTTTCCAGACTTTCAGCTGTTACCTACATTGGAAGAGTATTCTTTTTTGGTTGGTCTACCTGTCCTTGAGGAATCTCCTTTTCCCTTCTTGGAAAAGGACCCTGATGAGAAAGATATTGCTAAAGCCCTCCGTTTGAAGGTATCTGACGTCAAAGCCAACCTAGTTACTAAGGATGGAATTCTTGGTTTAAAGACAGGTTTCCTAATCGAGAAGGCTTCATTCTATGCTGATTATTCTAATAAGGCTCCGTTTGAGGCGATTTTTGCTTTGCTTGTTTATGGGCTGTTTTTATTCCCAAGCTTCGAAGGTTTCATTGACCTCAAGGCATTCAAGATCTTTATGAAGAACAACCCAGTGCCAACTCTGTTGGGAAATGCATATCACTCTATACATCTCTGAAAGCTTCGTGGTGGAGGGATGATTACTTGTTATGTACCTTTACTTTACAAGTGGTTTATTTCGCACTTGCCGAAGTCTAGCTCTTTTACAAACATTGGCAAAGAGCATTGGTCTCCAAGAGTTATGGCTCTGACCCATTCCGACATTGATTGGTACAACCGAGTGTATGATGGAGTATTAATCATTGATAGCTGCGGTGACTTTGCTAATGTACCGTTGCTCAGCTTTGATGGAGGAATCAGCTACAATCCTATTTTAGCTTGTCGACAGTTGGGATACCCGTTGAAGGAACCTCCCAAGAGTGTTCAAGTAGAGGGTATGTTCTTCAAACATGATATGGAACTCCGAGGAAAGATTCTACATGCATGGCGTAGTGTACACAAAAAAGGGAAGAGAAGTCTAGGGAAACTTAATTGCGTGTCTTTAGAACCATACCTCCAGTGGGTCAGAAAAAGGGCAACCAAGCTAAAGATGCCCTATTCCCGTCAAGATCCCATAGCTCCAAGGAGAGAGCCCACTTATGTCTTTATGTCTAAAGTCGAGGAGTTAGAGGTGTCCTTAAGGAAGTCTCAACATGAGCTGGAATCTTGGAAGAACAAGTACCATTCAGCAGTGGCAGAAAATGATGAGTGTCAGAAGCAGAAGGCTGAACTTCAAAAGGAGAGGGATGAACTTTAGAAACAACTACAATTGAAGGACGAGGAGTTACTCCCCTGCAAGAAGAGGAAAGTCATGGAGGATTTATTTTTCTCCGACCCACAATGCACTATTTGGAAAATAATTGTGGACAACCTCATCCGCGAGAAGACGCAACTAGAGGAACAGCTCAAGCAGCAGCATTCAAAGCTTCTTTAGTGTCTTTACTAGCTTTTATTTAGCTTTTGTTTGGGACTCTTTAAAAGAATATTTATGTAGTCCGTTTCAAATTTAATAAAACGTTTCCTTTTACCGCAATGCCCATAAATAGAGGAATCCCATGAAGTCCTAATCATCTTGCATTGCATTCTTTTCCATTGTTCACTTCAAGAAACTCAATTTCGTTCTGTAGGTGTTGTAATCATGGATTTCAGAAGAGAAACCCTGAAGTACACTTTTCAGAGTCCCAACATCGAAAGCTTGAGAGAACTAGCCGAACTCGTCGAGGATCGCTTTGCCTTCGCAGCAGAATATGGAGGAGTTTTCCGTTTCCTCGAGCTGAGGATGAAAGAAGGATTGTTGGAAACATTGGTTCAATTTTATGATCTGATGTATCACTGCTTCACTTTTCCGGACTACCAATTGATGCCGACCTTGGAAGAGTACTCAGAACTCTTGAGGATGCCTGTGACTGTTCGACCCCTATTCACCGGAAGGGAAGACACGCCTAGTCACCAAGAAATTGCAAATGCTACTCATCTTAGCCTTGAAGATGTTCAAACACACCTAGTCACCAAGGAAGGAGTCCTTGGTTTTCCCGCTGACTTTTTGATTGAAAAAGTCCGTTACCATGCTGAAAGAAAGGAGGCTCTCATTTTGGAAGCCAATTTTGCTTTGTTGGTCTATGGGACTTTCTGGTTCCCTAAAATTGACAATTTTGTTGATATGGATGCAATCAAGCTGTTCATACTCAAGAACCCAGTACCCACCTTGCTCGCTGATACATACTTTTCGATTCACTCGAAGAATGCCGAAGGAGGAGGACACATTGTATGTTGTACCGCCTTGCTGTACTCATGGTTCATCGCTCGTTTGACTTGGTATCCGTCCCTTTGGGATGAAGTAGCAACCCCTCGATGGTCCGAGATACTTATGGCCCTTACCCATTCGGACATTGTTTGGTATGATCCCGCCTATGGAGGCGTGCCTATGATTCCTAGCATCGGAGGATTCCCCAACGTACCGCTTATTGGAAGAGAGGGATGTATAAGTTACAATCCCGCTTTGGCCCGTAGACAGTTTGGACACCCTATGATCCAAATACCTGACCCGGCTTCGTTGGAAGAGATATATTTCAAAGGAGAAGAGGATCTAGATCTAAGGACGGTCATCATTTATGCGTGGAAATATATTGATATGGAAGGAACAGTTGCTTCAGGATACCCCAACTGTGTTGTTTCCGAGGAATATCTGCATTGGGTGCGAGAAAGGGCTCTCGATCTCAAAATGCCTTTTCCTTTCCATGAACCTATGGTATTGTCTCCTCATGACCCCGACTGGTTCGATGTGGACGAAATTGAACAAGTAAAAATTGCTTTAGATGAAGCCCGGAAATTGAGGACTGCCTGGAAGAATAAGTTCCTCACCCTCAAAGTAGAGAAGGAAAGACTTCAAAAGACTCCGGAAATAGAACTTGCCAGAAAGAGAAAGGCACAAGGGGATTTATTTTCTCCTCATGCCTCTTCAAGTGCTGTCACCAGTGATGATCTCCCCTCAACTACCATGGCTTGGAAGGAGTGTGTGGAACGGCTCATCATCGAGAAAGCGGCGCTGCAAGAGCGTATTGATCAGCTAACCGAGGAGCTCCGCGCAAAGGAGAAGACCGTGGAGTAGAGTTCTAAGTTTTCTTTTGCTTTCGTTGTAATAAACTCTTGAAAGAGTACTTTGTTTTCATTGTTTCTCAAAAATAAAAAGTTTTTCAATTATCCTACATTATAATACTGAAAAACACTTTGAGTTTCTTGAAATCTCCTCCTACATCTGCATTATGCACTAACATTCTGCATGGCATTTTACATTTGTGCATGTGTCTTTCTTTTGTTGTGGCTCATTTCGGTTTTCCATCTTTTGCTGTCAGTCGCCGTCTCGACCATCTGATTAAGCCGGAAGTATCATTAAAGGATATTAAGGAGAACAAAGACATGGATCGCATGACTAGCTTCAAAGTAAGGTCTAAGCCGACATTTCGCCGTCCCTCCGACGACTTTGTTCCTGCGCCACTACCTATGCAAGAAAACCCGTTTGCTGACTTGCAGAATATTCATGCTAAGAAAGAAGTGGACGACCCTGGGCTTATAGCATTCGAGAATGAGTTTCGTGACTTCAAGGAACGATGGAAAATGATGAAGAGGAACCGGGCGCCTGATTTTCGTGCTCGTGACCTGTGCCTAGTTCCAAACCTAGTTGTCCCCCCGGGATTCCAAATGCCCGCCTTCGAAGTATACATGGGTACAATTTGTCCAAGGTATCATTTGATGATATTTTGTCAGAAGATGACTGCTTACCTTGGGAACGACAAACTAATGATTCACTGCTTTCAAGAAAGTTTGGGTGGAGCACCGTTAACATGGTATATGAAGCTACAAGTGAATCACATCCAGTCTTGGGAAGACTTAGTTGTTGCTTTTGTAAAGCAGTACAATTACAGTTTGGGAATAGTTTCCGATAAAACAGGTGATAAAGGATCTCCCAGAGAATCCACAGCTTCAATATCCCGTCCTCAACATGAGTATGCAATGCCCGCTCAGCGTGAGCAGCAATTGCCTCCTAAGCGAAGGATGCCATCTCCAGATCAGTATCGACATGTTCGAAAACAGTTTCCGAATCAGAAAATACCTCTGAATACTCTGAAAGAAGAGACCCATTGGTTTGATCTTATCCCATTGACCTACCGTCAATTATGGTTTTATTTCATCCGAAACTCGGTAATGACACCTAGAAAGACTAGAACCATGAACTCTCACCCACCATGGTTCAACCCGAACACCAGCTGTGAATTTCATGATGGAGTGTTGGGGCATTCGATCGAAGATTGCAAAGTTTTTCAAGGAAAAGTTCAAGAAATGATCGATAATGAAGTGCTAACCTTCAAAGGAGAAAGACCGATCCTGAATGGAGTACCATTACACTGATATAAGTGAAAACTCCAAAAGAACTTTCTATTTCTTTCGTTTGTTTGTGTGTTTATTTCTTTGGTTAAGAGTATTTTTGGCATGTAAGAACTTTCTATTTTGAATAAGTAATGCAATAACTGTTTGTCTTGAAGAAATCCATTCGTTTTCACTCAAATAGTTTTTCAAAATTATTTATAATGTCGACTTTTACCCGTTCTCTTGCTCTGACAGAGAATTAGAAGGAGGATGATGAAGTAAAACATATGATCTTTTGTTGTATGCTTCGAATAAAAACCCTACTGATGATGTAAGGCATTATTTTAAACCTCCTAAACACCAAAATAGTCAACCCTTTCTTTTAATCCTTGAGAAAAGACCTGTTTTTTTCTCCCAAACCGAAACCTCATTCTCTTAACCTGGGGCAGGGTGATATCAAAAATGATGAACATTTTAAAAAAAATTGGGTGGGCACAAATATACTAACCCTTTTCTACCTCCATTCTACAAGTCATAAATTAAACCCATATACAACCTTCAAAGTCCTAATTGAAGTAAGGTTTAATTCGAAAGCATACTCGATGAGATATTGTTTCCTGACTCCTTGAGCTATGCTCAAATTTAAATTGGCTTTATAAATAATGATTCAATTTGTATCCTAACTAGTGGTTTCGATCACAAGTTATTGCGATACCCCTTTTCAAAAACTTCAAGACAAACGCGTGTTGCATTAACCATTTCAAAATGGATGTTTCAAACGTGCTAAATACGCTTGACATCTTAGAAAGACCACATACAAACATTGATGATGATATTTGAAGACTTTGCTGACTTGGGGCAAGTCATTCTTCCCAAGAAAATTTCATTCGCGCAAGTCTTGGGTTCAACTAGAAGAAATTCAAGGACTCACTTACCGCCAATCAGGGGCAGTTACGTCGAGATTCGACGAATCTCTCCGAGAGTTTGAAAACAGTGAGGCATTTGGACATCATGTTTTCTATAAAATCCTCTCGAGACGTTTTTTTCTCTTCAACTAGGTGACTTGGGGCATTTGAAGATTGGAGCAAAAAGATGTCTATTTCATCCTCAGGAGGCTCAACCCCGACATGTTCAACAACTACGAAGACCCAGGATATTTATTTTATCCCCTATGAAACTTCGGTTTGGGTACCTCCGTCTACAATTTCATACAACATGTCAAACTTATCAAGATGATACATCCCCAATTGGATTAATCACTTTTCCTCAAGAGAATTTTGAAGTTTTGAAGCGGTATTGGGATCCCACATTTGATTCTCCATCTACCCTCAGTGGTACTTCTATCTTTGAAGATTGGTCGGATGTTTGTGTCGAGACAGTTATCCCGTGTTCGATCGTTGCTTTCGTCTGTCTTGTCAGCATAAGCATACGCATATCATATGAGTAGATAGCATAACATTTGCATTTGTGCATCCTTTGTATGTTTTACTCTATCTCTTCGATCGCGTTTACCCTTTGGTATTTGGGCGTGTCTTATTCCTTCCAAATAGAGTTGTCAGCCCTAAGCAGAAAAAAAACTCAATGTTTCTATTTCCCCACGAAGTTCGATCCTCGTGGAAGACAGTTATTTCAGTACATTCCCATTGGAGTTTATGCCTCTATGGTTGAGTCTTGCTTGACAGTTTCTCTTCGGTTATTTCCCGAATTGAACTTCGGTCTTTGGCAATCACACTATGAACATCTCCAACTTTTGAACATGGATCAAGAGTGCATTTATTTTGCACTTTGACATTATGAGGACCACCATTGAAGATGTGACATTTCTCCAGCAATATTACAAGATTTCCTCAACAACTTACAGCTGAATGACAAAAGATCTCTTTATTTGAGCAACTCGTCTTGGGCTGACTTATATTCAAAACGACAAACAACAATTTCATCAAGACAATCTGTCCGTCTCCAGTGGATTATCTCAAGATTATCAAGTCAAAACAGAGAACATTACAGATACTTCCCCATTTGAGGATTTCTACTACTACAATTTCACATATCTTACAATTACAGCAGAAATACTCCTCAAAAAAATGATCTTCCCCAGAGAGTTCATTACGAGTACTATCAATGACATATCTCCTTACAAGAGGACACTCCATAAATCAACCGGTTTACAGCTCCTCTGAGGATCCCCGGTGCATATTCTACAAATTGCCAATACAATACAAACTGCATCTACAATTTACAATTACAAGTACAAGATCACATCTACAAAATTCTACAATTACAGATTACACAACATTTACATCAACAATTCTACAGTGTTACAATTTACAACCTACAATCTACAATGACACTATGGCTCACAGCCGAACATCTACATCAACATTACAATTTACAACTACAGTTACATCTACAATCTACAAATCACAACCCCCTATGAAGGTGCTCTCACGAGTTCTCATCATTTCGGGAAGGAACCGAGACCAGCTCATGGTTCCCATACCATGATGCAAGGGGAAGTTCGACATCAGAAACAAAGACCAGCTCATGGTTCCCATACCATGATGCAAGGGGAAGTTCGACATCAGAAACCGAGACCAGCTCATGGTTCCCATACCATGATGCAAGGGGAAGTTCAACATCAGAAACCGAGACCAGCTCATGGTTCCCATACCATGATGCAAGGGAAAGTTCGACATCAGAAACCGAGACCAGCTCATGGTTCCCATACCATGGTGCAAGGGGAAGTTCGACATTAGAGACCGAGACCAGCTCATGATTCCCATATCATGATGCTCGGGGAAGCTCTACCACTACAACAACTACAACAACATCTACAACTACAATGACATTTCAGGCAAAAAAAAACTGAGACCAGCTCATGGTCCCCTTACCATGACGCAAGGAGAAGTTACACATTCTACCGTTTCAGCTGAGTTACAAAATATAAAATAATAAAAAATGGCGAAGAATACATCGCGCCCCAAGCAAAAAGATCCATTTTGAGTTACTACCGACCACCACCTTGGTGATAAAAGTATCTCTCGATCACAAATCGTCAAAATCACTGCATCCCTGATGTATGAGTTACCGTTACACGGGTGATTGTTCCTATCCTCGTAGGGTCCAGCCTTGTTGGATCTGTTGCTCTTTTGTCAGGCATGTCGTATCCAGTTCGTCCCCCATGACCTCTTCCTCGCAAGATTTGTCCGTCTCGCATCTTCATGTCATTGCATATCATCTTCATTCGGTGGCCTCTTAGGGTCAAAAATTTGCGCAAATGTTTGTATTTAAGTCCCTCCTATCTCGTCGAGACGGAAATTTCGATCTCCATATCTCCGAATAGGAGTAACTTAAATAGGGGCATCTGTTGCACCCTAATTTTTGACCGTAGGATCCCACCTATTTTTTGCGCATTCTCTATCGTTATTTGATATATTTAATATTTATGTGACTAACCAATTTGTATGGATGTAGTAATTCTAAGTGGTGATGGTATCCTTTCTCACAAATGAGTACTTCAAAGACGTGGTTGATTGAGTATTAATTTAGTTTGAAGGTTGATCTTGACTTGGTGGCAAGAAGAGTTTCAAGTTGTGTCCCCTTCCAGGAGACCCCCCCAAGAGGTGGGACATGTTTTACAAGAGGTTCTGAGTTCCCATTGTGGAGGCTCCGAAGCGGCAATGGTTAAGATTTGATTCAATTTAAGCGCTAAATTCTCAAGTAAAGAATACGGTCTATGAAGGTCTGGAATTTCAAGTAATTCTACAAAGGGGATCACTCTTACAGGATATAAACAAAGAATGACGTCAAATGCAATCTTTTTTTCAAACTATCTAGAAGTTTCAAAACTTTAAATCAATTTAAATAAAGCTCAAGGTGCGAGTATGCAGAATTCATTACAACCAAGAGATCAAAAGTAAGCTATCATTCAAACATTGAGATCCAAGTTACAACATCTGTTACAACCTTACGAAATCCGCGTTACATTCGAATTCCGTCTAATTTGTCCAAACCCATTGCAAGAGTATTGACTCAATCTCCAATCATAAGTGTGCTACAAAGACTTTAAGGTAAACCAATCTCGTAACAGAGTTGCTGAAATTCCCAGGCCGTAGAATCGAATTCAAAGTAGCTGCTTGCTCCATCAACCATTTATGTCCTGATGGCCAAGAGAATGCCTTCACCAAGCTGTACATTTCTACAAAGAAAAATCAATGAAGTATAAGTTTGGACAGAACCAGAAGTAAGAAAAGAATACCGAGTTGTTAGAACCAAGAGTGTGTGGAACAGAGGCATTATTAAACATAACCCAACTCAAGAGCTTTACATTGTGTCAACATCTGCAAGATGTTCGTTCACAGATATCAACCATGCTTAAGGGAATGCCCTGTATTGCTGCATATGCGTTGTCTACTTCACTGGTTGCAGTACATGGCGTTACATGTGACTCAAGGACGCCTTTATCTCGGTTATTGTTCGATCGTCTTAAGTCTTGTATATTGCAAATACATAATCATAATTTTGGAATGCTTGGAATGAATGCCGCTATGGACAATAAGGCATCACCCTACATGGAAGAGAGAGAAGTCTGCTCAGTTCACGGACCAGTAAATCAGTCTGAAAATTATAAAGGTGAAACTTAATTATGAATAAAGGGGCATGAATAAACCTGTGAATTTAGAGGAGACTACTAAGAGGAGTTTTTCAGCCGTTGATTTCTTCCACATGCCGCTCTCAATCAGCAGTCTCGGTCGTGATCTTCTCGGTAATACCATCGCTTTCCTGCAAATAATTCACTCCAACTTCGGCAGCCAACCACTCATGGAAATGAACCATCTGCCAGTATTGTCGCAAACATCATGAGAACATGTTCGGTTCTTGGTCAAATTGAGGCTGCCAGAACTGAAACGCTCGAGTTTTCTGGATTAATTGAGGACATTAGGCAGCAGAAAAATCCAATGCAACAGAATCACATGGTGTTAATGCTAGTGCTCAAATTGCCAAACATATGCACACCGTAAGAGCAGGTAACAACACTCAAATGTTATCGAAGCATGAAATTAAGAAATGGATTCTCGTGTTTGAAAGATAAGCTTCATACCATATCATTTAAGGCACCAATACTCCCTACTTTCATTCTGATCCCACGGCGGCCACACTTCCTCAAATCCTGCAACTGCCTTGAATTGTCACATGAGTGCCTTGTTTTTTTGCAAATGTGATCATAAACCTTCCTGATGGATTCACTAAGCCTATGGATAACACATTAGGAAGTCACAAACAGACTTGAAGACATAAGAAAATGAGGCTGAAAATCAAGATGTTTACAAGCAGTGTCCATACCTTGATGAATAACAGGCTTATTTCGCTCCTTCGCATATGGACTATTGGTACTACAAAGGCATCTGCTTATGCTTCAGCAGGTGGACCTGTTATCCAAGTTGTGGATAGTTTGAACGGTCATGCGGGCGATGCGTTAGATGAGTTGTCACGAGAGGGCCTACTACTGAGATAGAACAAATTAACAAGTGATAACTAAATCCTAATTATACAGATAAGTAAGTGTTAGCAATAACAAGGCAGAGTTTCAGCTACCTCAAAAGAAAGGACACTTCAGAATTAGGCACTGGAGTTGTAACTTCAAAGACTGTCACGCCATCTGTGAGACTCAATTGCATCGTTTTGTTCACCCTAGACAAGCTGCAACGACATCCTTTCGAGGCCAAACCTACCACAGTAATAAAGGATTCATTAGCTCAACAATCATAACCATAAGCAAGAATGCAAACCAGAACACCAACAAGTCGCAGTGTCCATAAGCAAAGGAAGTTTGTTGATTGAAGTTATGCGAAGAATCAACCTTCTCTAAAAAAGGGCAAGCACGACGAGATACGCTTCAAGCATGGCTTCACAAGGAGAATACCAACATCAACACAAGGGTCACATAACTTATCAACATGAAGAAATATGCAGCGGAAGTTGGAAAGTCGTGGTTTTGAAAAGAAGACATTGGTGTTCACAGAGATACCAAGCACTCGAGGTTATCGAGCATGATCAGAAAACTCAGCTTGTTCATATACCTGGATGGAATATCACAAGATGTGTTCAGGGTCAAATAAGAATCATTTAACACAGAAGCACATTGAATCTACACCCACCCAAAGTTGGCTTTACATTATCTGCATTTCAGGAGGCGCCAAACTTGTTGGAACAAGGTTATAACTCTGTCCAAAACAGTTCAGAAAACTCCAAAATATTGGTCCACTTTGCTTGCGGCTTCTCAAACGGCTCATCACTTCAAGGTTTGAGAATACTCCTCATCACCAATACTTTCTCCATCGCCACGTGTACCCGCCAGATCACCTTCAGAAGAAAAAAAACCGTTAGAGGATATTCTTTGAAGCAACAGAAGATTCTACTCAAAATAGACCAAATCAAATCCTATCATAATCAGATATTGAAATAGCAATTAAACGAATCATCATGGCAATCAGGCAGAAGAGGAAAGAATTCAAATTTTCGTATAAACTAAATTGGAAAGATCCAATCTCAGTTTAAACCGCAAAATCAAAGAGGAAAAGATTTGAATTTCGCATAAACAGAAAAGGAAGGTTCAAATCCACATTCAAGGCAGCAATCAATTTTCGTTTAGCAGATTTGAGGTTATAAAAGGGGACATATACACAACACACAGGGGGTCGCACAAAAAAACACATACAGAGAGAAATCCAACGAAAAAACACGAACGCACAAAGATTCACAGCACTCGTAAAAATCCCAAACCGAAAACCTAGAGGGCAAAAAAGAGAGCTTATCTTTTCTCAATGTTCCACCGTCAACCGTGAATCACTGTGCCTCTTCCGCGAATCCTCGAACGCACTTGTTTCCAGTCGCGTCGCCGCTCTCCTCTTCCGTCTGTAGCCTCAACTGCAAACCGTCGTCGCACCGATTATACTTCTTCAAAATTCCAGCGTCGGTCGCAAATCACCACAGTCGGAAGTCTACGAGACTATTTAAACCGTAGGTTTTTTTTTCTAACTGTGATAATCTATTGTTTTGTTGTGTAATGAAGGAAATCGAGATGAAATAAGAAGATGTACGAGAATAGCAGAGGGAGTCCAGATGAAGAAGGGGAACGGGGACGAGTTCGATGCAACATTTGGGAACTAGGGTTTGTTCTTGCGTTTTGGGGGGGGGGGGGGGGGGGCTCTCAGCGTTTTTTTTGTTTTGTCTGATGTTATGTATCATTACGAGTATGTATGTGCACGACCACAGTAGTACTGTGGTCCCTCATCACCACCACCACACATTCCCCATCCAACGACCCACAACTAACGCTCACGGTAATATGCTGCGCCAACGCCCACACAATCCGTCCGCTCCCCCCTAATTATCTTTTAATTTTAATTAACCTGTTTTATTAATCAACCCTAATTAATCTAATCAATAATCTTTTAATAACTTTTTAAAACTTATTAATTTATTAACCTTTTATATACATCAATTTTTATTTAACACCTTTTATTTAAAATTATTTTGAACCATAATCAAATGTTGTCTCATAATTTAAGTTCATAAATTAATAACTTTTTCTCATAAAACCAAGATTAGTCCATCTCAAGCAAATACAACTTTTTCTCAAAAAAATAAACCTTACCCTTTAAAATAATCTCGCCAGATTAAATCAACTCTTTTTTTAAATATTTCCTCACAAAATCAATCAAACATTTTCTTATAACTCAAACTAAAATCAAATCAAATGACTAAAATCAACAACATCGTAAAATCAACCTACTCGTGCACACTCACTTCACGACACAATACACTTTCACACACTTCAGCGCTTTCATGCGTATGTGATTGTTTTACTTATTTGCCCTTTATCATTATCATATTTACTATTTATGCATCGCATTCCGTCCAAAGGAAAAACCTACACATGAGTCAACACTTGTGTGTAGTTGCACATCATTTGCATCATAATCCCTCCGATCCTTGATCCCATTCAAGTCGATCGCTTAGGATAGATCCTACCCCATAGGAAGGACCTTGTCTTTATCTTTACAACTTAGACAAACAAACAATACAACTTTTTCAAACACAAATAGAGAATAGATGTTAATCATCTTAAGTGAGATATAATCTCCACTCCCACAACAATACAATCAAACATGTACGGACTTTGCCTTAAGAGCGATAAAGGCATACTTGGCGACCATCCGAGTATTTAAGACCTTTTCTTAAGACGATGCAAAGACCATTTCCTACAACCCCTTTACATTTGTGGCGGTTATCTCTCCCTTAACATGAAGACTCGTCTCTTCTCCTAAACCCATTCAAAACAACTACCCTAAACCCGTAGGAACTTTGACCACAGTCAAAGAGCTCCTCAAACCCTTTAGGGTGAACTACAACATACTCTGATTCCACTCCCGTAAGGATATGTAGGCATAAGATGCGATATCTTATCGAGTATACTTAGAAATAAACCACTAGGGTCTCTAATCCTTTAAGCAGATAAACCATAGGAATAAACAAATATAAAACAAGAGGTTCCTATAGAGTACTACAGAAACTTAGGATGCTAGTACCTTCCCTGAGTTTAACCAACCCCCGAACCTAAAACTCTCTAAACCTTGCATTTGCATTGCATTGTGGGAATTTCGATCTTTATCCCTTCCTTTGGACAAATCAAAGTTCGGTTGCAAATGAATTAAAGATTCAAGCTAATTAATAGTTTGGTATCCAAATTTCACCGCGACATAATGCAAATCATTATTTATTGTTTTTATTTATATTTTATCTTTCCCAAATCCATGTCTAGCTAAACTTAGGTAATCGATATGTAGTAATAATTCGAATGGGATTTGATAACAACTGGTTGACAAACCTTCTTTTCAAAAGTAACTTATGGTCTGAGTGTTTAAAATTGATTTACTGAATAAACTTCGTCGCGAAAGCGAGAACTTATTTAAAAGTAGTTTTGCCACGAAAGTGGGAAATTAATTAAGATACGAACCAACAAGCGAAAGCTGCGGTAAGGTCGGATAGTAAACACTAGTCATTCATTTTAATAACAGCGAAAGCACTTTAAAATGAATTAGAACTTAGAGATTTCCAAAAAATAGTTTTAACCCCGAACGGGATACGAAAGTGTACGTTTGGCCCTTAGGATTATGATTAGCGTCAATAACCATCGTGAGGCGAGAGTCTTCAAATCACCATTTTCTGCTTAAATAAACTTTGAAAATTATTTCATACACCAGTAACTTATCAAATCCCTGAAGAACACAATTACTACGTATCGATTCAATCATTTATAATCTAAATAGTATTCTTAGTTCCCTTTTAGTGACAATCTTATCCCCTTAAACATATTCTACCTAGCTAAACATAGTAACTCCCGAGAACATTAGTTTGATTACGAGTCCCTGTGGGATCGATATCTATTATTACTACGCGATAGATTGTGCACTTCTGTTACGCCGTATAGACTAGGTTAACAATTTTCATTTTTCCTTTACTAGTCCTGTCGATTGTATGCCAAGAAATCGCCCGCAAGACGATATCGTAAAACCTTCAGTCGCAGAAATAGAACGCTTCTTACATTTAAGAAGTAGAATCATTGAGTACCAACTCAAACAACTCAAACATAACACTCCCGAACCTCTCACTCCCATTCCCAAATCAGAAGAAGAAGAACCAGAGATGGCTGAAGGACCTCCAAACAAACCGCTGAAGGCATACACTACACCATCCCAGATGGAGCCTAGAAGTAGCATTGCTGCCCCAGCTATTACCCGAAATGATTTTGAGCTGAAACCATCATTGCTGTCGGCTGTACAACAAAACCAATTCTCAGGAAACACAACTGAGGATCCGAACGAACATCTAACGAAGTTTGTACAATATGCAGACACAGTGAAAGCAAATGGAGTTACTCCAGACGTGATAAGACTTCGTCTTTTCCCATTCTCTCTTAGAGACAGAGCGTGGACATGGTTACAATCGTTACCATCCAAATTCGTTACGACGTGGGAGCAATTGAAGAACGTCTTTTTAGCGAGATATTTTCCGCCAAGCAAAACTGCCATGCTTAGAGCTCAAATCAACGGATTTCGACAGAAAGATACTGAATCTCTTTACGAAGCATGGGAACGATTCAAAGATATGATGAGAACATGTCCTCACCACGGTCTAGAAGACTGGGTGACAATCCATACTTTCTATAATGGGCTTCTATACAATACTAGATTGACAATAGACGCTGCCGCGGGCGGTGCACTTATGGATAAGCCATACGATGAAGCCTATCAATTAATAGAAAACATGTCACAAAACCATTGCCAATGGGGAGGTGAACGCACTCCAACTGAGAAAACCACAGCGAAAGGTGGGATGTACGAGATCAGCAGTCTTAAAAAGTTCAACGCTAAAGTAGATGCTCTAGCACAGAAGATCGATAGTCTGACCGTTAACCCCACTGCAACTGTCGCTGCAGTAACTCCAAATTGCGAGTTATGCGGAAGCACCACTCATAATGCACCCGAATGCCCATTGCTAGCCGGAATCCCACCAGACCAGGTAAATTATGCTCAAGGAAATCCCTACGCAAATACCTACAACCCAGGTTGGCGAAATCATCCAAACTTTTCTTACAAAAGCGAAAATGCATTGGAAATGCCTACTGCTCTGCCAGGATATCAGAAACCTGCTGCTCAGAATGCACCTAGGAAATCGAACCTCGAGTTGATGATGGAAAAGTTCATAGCAACTCAAGCTCAAACAAACAAAGAATTCCTGAATCAAAACATACACACTAGCGAGCAAATTAAACAGTTGACAGGAAAAGTAGACGCTTTAGCCACCCACAACAAAATGTTAGAAACTCAGATATCACAAGTGGCTCAACAGCAAGCCTCTGCTGCTGCACCTGCTAGCACATTTCCTGGACAATCCGAACAGAATCCAAAAGGCCAAGCAAATGCTGTGATACTAAGAAGTGGAAAAGAATTGGACGAACCGATCGATCCGAGGACCGAAAACTCAGCCATGCAACAAAAACCAACTGAACAAGCAGAAAAGGAATCCGAGTTAGAGAGGAAGGAAGACAACGAGAAGGAGGATACCGCAAGTGAAAAAACTCAAGCACCTCCAGCGCCATATAAACCACCTATCCCTTATCCGCAAAGACTAATAAACTCCAAAACTTCAGGACAGTTTAAGAAATTTGTAGAGCTCCTTAAACAGCTGAATATTACTATTCCTTTTACAGAAGCGATAACTCAAATGCCGTCATACGCTAAATTTCTCAAAGAAATCCTGTCGAATAAGAGAAAGATCGAGGATAATGAAACAGTTACACTTACTGCATAGTGTAGCGCTATTATCCAAAACCGCATGCCTCCTAAACTAAAAGACCCAGGTAGTTTCTCCATACCCTGCGTCATAGGAAAGTTCGTAATAGACAAAGCTCTATGCGATTTAGGAGCCAGTATCAGTGTTATGCCCTTATCTATATGCAAAAAGATGAATATGGGAGACCTCAGACCAACCAAAATGTCCGTACAATTAGCTGACAGATCAGTAAAATACCCAGTCGGAATACTGGAAAATGTTCCAGTACGCATAGGACAATTCTACATTCCAACCGACTTCATAATCATGGACATCAAGGAGGACACTGTAACCCCAATTATCCTAGGAAGACCGTTCCTAGCTACAGCCGGAGCGATTATAGACGTGAAGAAAGGAAGGCTAACATTCGAAGTAGGAGAAGAAAAGATAGAGTTCATTCTCACCAAGTTCTTACAAGCACCAGCAATAGACGATACCTGTTATTTAGTGGACGAAATTGACGAATGCATAAGAGAACTTGAAAATGAAGAGACCACATATTCAGAAATAATAAAGATTCAAATACCCGATATTTCTGAAGACGATAATTGGCGTAAACCGTATAAAGACGATAGCCTAAGCGAAAGCTTAGCACTGACCCCAAACCATATGCCAGGTCCGAAGAACCCATCTTTAGAACTTAAAACACTACCCAAAAACCTTAGATATGAATTTCTAGACGATGAACTAAAAAGACCAGTGATAGTCAACGCCGACTTAGGACAACCAGAAACCGAAAAGCTATTAGAAGTCCTAAAGAAGTACCCCACCGCGTTAGGCTATAACATAAGCGATCTAAAAGGTATAAGCCCTTCGATCTGTATGCATCGAATTACAATAGAGGAAGACTCTAAAACCTCTCGAGAGCATCAGAGGAGACTGAACCCCATCCTGAGCACTGTAGTCAGAGATGAAGTAAAGAAATTGCTAGATGCAGGAATCATCTATCCGATCTCCGATAGTGAATGGGTCAGCCCAGTTCATGTCGTACCAAAGAAAGGAGGAGTCACAGTAGTTAAAAACGAAAAAGGCGAATCAATAACAAAAAGAGTCGTGACTGGAAGCAGGATGTGCATTGACTATAGAAAGCTTAACAAGGCTACACGCAAAGATCACTTCCCGTTACCCTTCATAGACCAAATGTTGGAAAGATTAGCCAAACATTCGTATTTCTGCTATCTAGATGGTTACTCAGGATTCTTCCAAATTCCCATCCATCCTGATGACCAAGAAAAGACTACATTCACCTGTCCTTATGGTACTTTTGCTTACCGCCGAATGCCATTCGGACTCTGTAATGCTCCAGCAACCTTCCAAAGATGCATGATGGCAATCTTCGCAGATTTCATAGACGACATCATGGAAGTATTTATGGACGATTTCTCGGTATGTGGACAAAGTTTAGAAGGATGCTTACAAAACTTAGAAATGGTATTAGAACGTTGTGTAAAAGTAAACCTCGTCCTAAATTGGGAGAAATGCCATTTTATGGTCCGACAAGGAATAGTTCTAGGACACGTCATATCAGATAGAGGAATTGAGGTAGACAAAGCTAAAATAGAGATTATAAAAGATCTCCAACCTCCAAAATCCGTACGAGAAATACAGAGTTTTCTAGGACATGCCGGTTTCTACAGAAGATTTATAAAAGATTTTTCGAAAATCACAAAACCTCTGACCGGCCTGTTGATGAAAGATGTTGAGTTTGTCTTCGACGAAGACTGTTTAAAAGCATTCGAAACATTGAAATCAGCCCTTATCACCGCACCAATCATGCAACCACCCGATTGGCGACTACCGTTCGAAATCATGTGCGATGCGAGTGATTATGCTGTAGGCGCAGTTCTAGGACAAAGGAAGGACAAGAAACTCCATGCTATCTACTATGCCAGTAGAACCTTAGATCCTGCCCAAATGAACTACGCTACCACAGAAAAGGAACTTCTAGCAGTTATATTTGCGCTTGACAAATTTCGTTCTTACTTGGTAGGAGCAAAAATTATCATATACACAGACCACGCTGTCATAAGGTACCTAATAAGCAAAAAGGATGCCAAACCAAGACTATTGAGATGGATCCTGTTATTACAAGAGTTTGACTTAGAAATCAAAGATAAGAGAGGAACCGAGAACGTTGTTGCAGATCACTTATCCCGAATAGAAGGCATCAAACACGAACCAGTACCGATAAATGACGATTTCCCGTATGAACGTCTGATAGCCAAATTAGAAAGTGACACACCCAATTCAATCTCAGAAGATCCAGAATTCGAAAAAGCCGTAGAAGCCGTCTATGCCCAAGTCACATTACCTTGGTATGCTGACATCGTTAATTACCTCGCTGCAGGCGTGCTTCCACCGGATCTTACTTATCAGCAAAAGAAGAAATTCTTCCACGATCTGAAACACTATTATTGGGACGAACCTCTACTCTTCAAGAGAGGGGCCGACAACATATATCGTCGCTGTATCCCAGAGGAAGAAATAGAAAATATTATTTCTCAATGCCACTCAGCACCATACGGTGGTCATGCTAGTACATCCAAGACATGCGCTAAGATTCTCCAAGCCGGCTTATTCTGGCCTAATCTCTGGAAAGACGTTCACATCGCTGTGCAAAAGTGCGATCGATGCCAACGAACTGGCAACATCTCACGACGCGATGAAATGCCTCAGAAAGGAATCTTAGATGTAGAAATCTTCGACGTCTGGGGAATAGATTTCATGGGACCATTTCCACCTTCTTTTGGTAATAACTACATACTCGTCGCTGTCGATTACGTGTCTAAATGGATAGAAGCCATAGCTGCTCCAACAAACGACGCACGAGTAGTAATCAAACTCTTCAAAAACACAATCTTTCCTAGATTCGGTGTACCGAGACTCGTCATTAGTGACGGCGGATCTCACTTCATATCGCGAATATTCGATAAACTTCTCTCTAAATATGGAGTCCGACACCGAGTAGCTACGCCTTATCATCCGCAAACCAGCGGACAAGTAGAGGTCTCAAACAGAGAAATAAAACAGATCTTGGAAAAGACCGTCGCTACCTCAAGGAAAGATTGGTCGTCAAAGCTACAAGAAGCTTTATGGGCTTATAGGACCGCATTTAAGACACCAATAGGTACTACGCCCTATAAATTGGTTTACAGTAAATCCTGCCATCTCCCTGTAGAATTAGAGCATAAGGCCTTCTGGGCCATTAAAACACTCAACTTCAACTACACCGAGGCAGGAGAAAAGCGAATCTTGAACTTACACGAGTTGGAAGAACTTCGATTAGACGCTTACGAAAATGCCCGTATCTACAAAGAACGAACTAAAAAGTGGCATGATAAACGTTCAATCAGGAAACAATTCAGTGTGGGAGACATCGTATTGCTATTTAATTCAAGATTAAAACTCTTCCCAGGTAAACTAAAATCTAGGTGGTCTGGACCTTACGAAGTGACTAAAGCACTTCAGAGTGGAGCTGTTGAAATTACCGATAAGATGAATGCGCCGTTCATCGTAAACGGGCAACGTCTAAAACATTATAATAAGAACGACAACAGTCCCCAAGTTAGCAGTATAGCATTGCTTGAGCTTCCAGCTCAAACACCCTAATAGCTTCTCACCAAGCTATCGCCTGGCTTTAGACGTTAAAAACAACGCTTACTGGGAGGCAACCCAATTTCCCTCGTTATTGTATTTCATTTTTCTTTAAAATTTTACTTTGAAAATCCAACAAAAATTCTAAACTTATAATTACCACTACTTTCTACTTTCGTTTGTTTTCATACTTTTATTTTTATTTTATTTTTCTCTTTTGTCTTTTGTTTCTACCGCTTTTCGTCTTTAAAAATCCTGATTTCAATTTCCTGTTTTAAACTTTTCAGGATTTTTAAAGTCTTCAAAACATTCCTTCTGTTTTCTCCAAATTACCTGCGAGTATGGCCGAGTACGACTTCACAAAGGTTCACTTCCGAGGACTAGCTCAAAAGGCAAGATTTGCAGCACTGACCGAAAGAGAATTCGCCTTAACGCTGTATTATGATAAGGCTACTATGGATAAACCAGGAATCACGGATAGCATTCAATACCTGTTCAATCAACTGGGTTGGGAGAACACTGCTCTGAAAACACGTTTCGCTACCTATAAGGATCTTACCTATGAATTCCTTAGTTCTTTCAGATACATACCCAACTATGGTTTTGGATCCAGCACAGAGCTGATTACCTTCCAATTGTTTGGAATGGACCAAACCCATAGCCGGATGTCACTAGCTAACCTCCTAGGATTTCCTAGCGGACCGCATGTGTTCATCAGTGCAGAAGATGACGATATTGATTTTGAACTCGATCAATTCTGGGGTAGAATCACAGGCGACTATCACCCTGAACCAGACAGAATGCATAATGATGACATTCATAACCCAGCCTTCAGATACTTCCATAAGATACTAGCTCACACCTTGTTTGGAAAAGAAGAAAATATTACTGCAGTATCTAAAGAGGAGTTATTCATCATGTTCTGTGCTTCTCAGGGACGGACAGTAAATGCAGTGCCTTTCATGATAAGATCTTTCAAACGCCTCACGCTGGAACCTCAGACACCTATTCTTATAGGAGGCCTAGTAACAATGATTGCCCACGAGCTTGGCCTTAGATTCCACTTAAATGCCAGCACTCGTTTTGGCACTATCCGACCCATGAACATACAATTCTGCTTTAACAGGCGCATCTTAGGAACTATGGGACCTGGACCGTATGAGTACCTCATTAACGAAAAACCAGTACAGCTATTCACACTGCCTGATCATCTGATGACAAGTATCCACAACAAGGACAACTGGCTCTATGAATTGGATGAGCCTATGGGACCTCCTTCACCACAGTCAACACCACAGAACTATATGTATGACAGTGACCACATCTCTGAGGCACACGACTATATGTACTATGAGGACGTTGTATCTGAAACTGAAGTAGACCCTACGACTCCTCCGCACTACAACACATATCCTGAGCCTATCCCTGAGGAGACCACCGACAAAATGGATGTCGTGTTACTCAGATTGGACGACGTTGATACAGCTCTGACTAATGTAAAAGCTGACATCGCAAGCATGCACAGCGAACTGGTAGGCTTCATGGATTTAGTCTGCGACCAACTCGACTACTATTCACAGAAATTCGATGAGTTGAAGACACGAAAAGATTAGTTACTAGTTCTTAGCAGTAGTTTCAGTTTAGTTTAGTCTAGTTTAGTTTCATTTAATCATTTGGATTTTTTTTCGCATTGTTAGTTTTCTTTATGTACTACATACAATCATTTCAATTTTATGTTATTTCAATTCTAGTTTTTATGCAATTATTCTATTTTCGCATTATCCGTTGTTTGTTGGCCATTCAATTACATTGTAGTATCATTACTAAGCCTTAAAGTCACTACGAGAACACCCTCAGAGCAAAATTCTGTGTTCTGCAGATTTTGCTGCTGTGACGACCGTCACAGGACCCTGACGAGCGTCACGCGGGTGACGACCGTCACACCTACGTGACGACCGTCACGCATTCAAAAACTAATATCTGATAAAACAGGGTTCGTGTTCTCTTCCACTTCCCCCATTACCACTTCCAATCATCCAAACTCCTACCCCACTACGAATTTTCATCCCCACCACATTGAACTATATATTTCAACTCCAAATTCAACCTCCAAACCACACTTCTGTCAGTTCTTCCCTCTCTGCAGAAAAACCCCAATCCTCAGAAACCTCTCCATCTTCCAACAATGGCAAGGAATGCAGAAACCCCAGATGTCAGCAACATTACCTTCAGTGAAGGAGACTTAGGCGAAAGACAACGAGCAAACTACATCGCATTTCATTAGAGGTCGCTCCAGCCGACTCATTATCTGCACCTTCCATCGCTTACGGAGCTCGGACTCCTTGAAGGCGTAACCTGGATGCTTCAAAGAGCAGGCATCTGGCACCTCTGCACCAACCCACAACCAACATACGAACAACTCACTCTTGAGTTCTTGAGTTCGTTCACTTACGCCACATCCAGCGGCGAACTTAACCAGCACTCAGGTGCCGCATGCTTCCGGATGTTTGGCACCAACTATCAGGTGAACCAAAATCAGATTTCCAGCATCCTACAGCTACCTCGCGGCGACAACGCTCACCGCCGCATCACCGATCAGTTCCAGCACGAAGCTTTCGCGTTGTGGTATCAGTTGACCAGCCTCAATGCCGATGGTTGGGACTCCCTGCACGCCACTCATATCCATAACCCAACCATTCGGTACTTTCACAGAGCGTTAAGCAACACTATTTTCGCCAGAGACAGCAACCACAAAGTGAACTCGAAAGAGCTTTTCTTTCTCCATTGCGTCTTCAACAATGAACCTGTCAACGCTGCTCCGTTTCTACTGGCCCATATTCAGGCCAACTGCAACCGTGGCTCGAAGCCATTCTACTTTGGCAGGATTGTCACTGCTATTGCACTTGGGCTGAACCTTGGCGACCGCCTCCAGCACCTCCAGTCCATCCCCTCGGTGTTCCTTGACACCGACCACTGCAGAGCCTCCCATCTTATCCGCTCCCGAGCTGACGGCAAATACCATCCGGTTGTGCGTGGCAAGATCGTCCGAAGCATCATCCTTCCGTCCCGCATCCGCATACACCCAGAGGACCGTACCAACTGGTTGTTCGACCTCACTGCCCCTCCTGCTGCCGCTGCCCCTACCCAGGACCACACTCACGGTTCCGACGATGAAATCCAAGCTGAGTTGGACAGGTCCGAGCAGCCAGAGGCATCGCAGCCTCCTCCTCCCGTAGGTTCATCCTCTCGCCGCCGCCGCCATCATCCCGTGCCAGACTACACAGAAGAGGACCTCCGCCGCTCCCTAGACCAGCAGGCACAGATACTCGCGATGCTGCAGCAGCAGAATCAGCGAGCTGACCAGTTCGAAGCTTGGTGTAACACGGTGGGAGAACTGACTTTAAACAATGTTGCGGATAGCAAGAGTCGCCACCGACTTTTATTTTATCCATAAGGAAAGGTTATAAAAGAACAGGAAAGACCTTAGAGAATATTTTGGGTCCGGGGGGTAGGTTATGAAAAGGGAAGGTGTTAGCACCCTTTTCATCCATGGTTATCCATGGGCTCTTAGGTACTTAAGCTCACTTTTGAATTGTTTTGAAAGTGTAGTGTGTGAATAGAAAATTTTCAGAATAGTTAATAAATAATCCATGTAAGGATGTGTTAAGAACTTGTTTGAAAACTTGTTGAAAATTTGTTTAAATGTGAAACAGTTTTGAAGTGAGCAAGTATCTAGGAGTAGCCTACCCTAATGTTTTAAGGTCTTTCTTATTCTTTATTCTTTCCTTTAGTAAGACTATCCCTACTATAATGGAGTAGGTAGTCCTTACTTTGGATGTTAAGGGACATGTGAGGGACAATTTGACTTTGAAGGCCATTGTGGGATGTAATAAGCACATATAAGGGACCATCATCATTTTTCGAAAGGGACTCGATTCGTAAAGGCAACCATAAGGGACTTTGATGATTTTTTCTATTTGAGGGACTTGCTTTATACACCCCACTTAACCATTATTCGTAGGCAACTTGAGGGATATCCTTAGGAAGTGAGACGGCGATTAAAATCGACTTACGTGTGTGACGTGTTTATTTTTAATTATCTTTATTTAAAAGTGATCTAAATTTATTTTAATATTACATACATGTTGTTACACTCTCTAATTACTAACCATAATAATAATTAAATAATTAAACAACTTTACATCCAAGAAACAATTACAAAATAATAAGCAAAATAATTAAATAGCAAAGATAAATAAAATATAAATAAGCAATAATAAATAATAAAGGGGGTTAGTAAGCAATATTTAACAAAATAATAAGCATGATTAGAATATAAATGGGTTAGTAAATAAGAATAAACAAAATTAATCCAAATATTATAATAATAAGAAATTAACAATTTTTTAATATAATCAACTAAAAGATTTGAATTAAATTAGATAAAAGTTTGTTATAATAATTATTATTATTATTTTGGTTGTTATGAAATAGATTTTAAAACACATTATTATTTTTGTAAAGAAAATGATTTATTAATTTTTTTTTTAAAAGATGATTAAAGAACAAATTTATTTAATTTTTAATTTTAAAAATAATTAAAGGGTAACTTAGCCTTTTTTTTTTTTTTAAATGTTGATTAGATAATTAAAAAAAACTGGTTAGGAGAGTTAAGCGTGGGATTAAGGTGTGTATGTGGTGTTAGTGATTAATTGGTCAATTATCTGGATTAAAAAAGAAAAAAAACAAAGTTAGGCGTGAGATTGGGTGAGGGATTAGTGTGTGGTGCGTGTGCAGTGATGTGAGTGGATAATATATTGGATTACAATAATAAACAAAAAATTAAGAAAAAAAAAGGGGAAAACGATGAACCCTAATTCAACGAATCCCCAAACTCCCTCTTCTTTCTCCGCGGCCAACTCCACTCGATCGCCTCTCGCCCTGAACCATTCTCCCTCATCTTTCGAATTCCTATTCTTCTAAATCCTGAAACACAACAAACAATCAACAAGTTCAATGCTTTTGCAAGATAATGAGAGGTTACCGAAGATTGGTGAAGCGGTTGATCAGATGCGATGGAGACTCGGGCGACGACGGCGGTGTGAGAGCTTGAAGGCGATCTCGCGGCGGTTTTCGGCAACGGCCTTGCGAAACGGGCTTCCGGCGATGGTGAGAGTGATCTCGCGTTGAGGAGGAAAGATAAGTTCTCACTCTTCTGATTTTCGATCTTTAGGGATTTTGTGGAATTCTGTATGGTTGTTAATCTCCGAGGTTGTGATTTACGAGAATTGTTTGTGTGAATTTTTTTCCGTCTTTGTATCGCTAGGGTTTTCCCTGAAAAATATCTCTTCACCTTCGTCTCTTATATAGGCACCAATATGAGGTTCTGGTGTGAGAATCTGATTGAAATATCTTGAATGCTGATTAATTGTTGATTTTGGACCTTCCATTTTTGGGTTTAGATCAAATTGAAACTTTCCCTTTTAACTGATTTCGTTTAATTTCTGTTAAATGGAAAATCAATCTCTGATGTTGGCATATCAATTTCGTTAATTGTTCAAAATTGAATTTGGATATTCTCTGAATGTTAACTTGATTTCGCATTTTGGCAGGTGTGGACAGCAACAATTTGTTTGGGCCTGGGAAGAATTCAAATGGTCCAGAGAAGAGGCAGACCTGAGGGGACTAGCGATTGTTTGCGTTTTCTTTCCTTTACAGGTGCTTTCATTGTTCATATTCTTTTATAGGTGCATCAATGTAAAGCTTTTTGCAAGGTATCGCATTTCTCTCCTCTTGTGATCACGTTGTCTCCTTAGGTCTTCCTTTTGATCTCTCCTTATGCCCTTCTCTTAACAAGCTCATCTTCTCTTTGCCATAAACAGCAGTACCAGGTGTCATCTGTGCATTCCTACTGACAGAGGATTTTCAAATAGTGGCAGATTGAGATCCAAGGACCCGCTGCGGATGTAACTCAGAGGTATTATAGCTTGATGAGGTATTTCCAAAGTGACTTTCTAAAAGGCTCCTGCGTTCGTGCACCCTGAATTGCAATGGCTCTAACCTCCAACTTCTCTTACTAATGTCCGTGTTTTAAATGACTGCTTGCAGGAAGCTGGGAAGTGATGACCCATAATCTTAAAGGAGAGGCGAGTTCATAAAGAAAAACGGGTGTTGTCTTGTGTTTGTTGTAGGTACCAGAAGGTCAAGCTCTTCATGGTGGCAAAAGAATCAGAGGTGACAGGTTCTCAAAGCCTTCAAAGAACCTACTTGGTAATCCCAGGGAAGGAAATTTGAGGGGTCTTGCTGGTGGCTTGATTGGACTTAACAGTTCGGCCATGATAGACGGTGGAGATTTTGATGGTGCCAAGGCATACAAGGACAACAAAGTCTGTACTATGCTCACAATGCAAGAGTTTCATAGAAGATATCATGAGGGAACTGAAATCACATTTGCTTCCTTTTACCTTGGTTGCATTGCCACAACAAGATTGTTTAGAGAGCACATTCCCTTGTTCATAACTCTATTCCCTCCATTCCAAAAGTACATAACCAAAGGCTACGTCTTAGAAGAAGAATCCAGAAAGAGGCTTGCTCAGGTAATAAGAGACTCTTGATTAGCTTATTTGAACTTAATTAATAGTGTAAATAACAATTCGTAAGACTCTTTAGAAGAGCTTATGAAAACGACTTATAAGCATTTATAGTCGCTTAGTTTCAAACAGGGTCTAATAGCAGCAACACTCGAGGAATGTGTTTGTAATTGAAGTATCGTCGTTTCTCATGTATGGTTGTGTTATTCTCCATGTAGGTTGTAAGTGATCCAAGCCTAACAAAATCTGGTGTTTACTGGAGCTGGAATAATGCTTCTATTTCATTTGAACCAGCTATCACAAGAGGCCAGTAATGCCGAGAAGGCTCAAAAGTTGTGGGAGGTTAGCAGTGCTTGACGGGTGAAGTCTTATGACATGTGCAAGCAAGTTCCACTTTAAGCTCAAACATACTGCTGAGATGTGACTGTGATATCATATGAATAAGTGACGCATTGCACTATGCAGATGATAAGACATGGCTAAGGCAGAAATCTCTACTGCAAGTAGGTGGAGTTCTGATGAATAGAATACAAACTGGCAGAATGAAACATAAGTGGAACTAACCAAAATCGATTTCATGTATATCATATAAAAAAAGCAAGGTGACAGCAACTAGGAAAGCTCCAGCAATCCTATTGCAAATTGAAAGCGTTGAAGAAAGCTGGGGCTGATAAACAGGAAGATGAGGAGATAATGGGCGAAAATTGGAAGGCGGCTTTATCTCACTTGTTTTACTCATAAAACGTCTCTGTCCAGCCAGTCCCAATGTGTTAGTTGCTGCTGGTGAACAAAAGCTTCTAAAATGCCGGAGGAAAACTCAATCATAAAATCTGGGAATTATCCGAGAGCCTCGTCGAGACAGTGATTTGTTGCACAGCTTGGTTGAGAATTCGTTTTAGGAATTTGGCAAAATGATGTACTTTGTAATTTGAAGCTTGTAGCAAGATTTATTATCCTATGAATCCAATGCTTTGTTGTATTGCTTTTATCTGGGGACAGCTTTTTGAATGTACTTGTCATGATACGATTATAAAATTTGGTGATGTTACAACGATTCATATCATCCGTTTTTATCTTTGAATCTGAGTTTGTTCCTTTTTTAACTAATGGGAATTCACCTTTTTAGAAAGGAAATTGAAATCCTTGCCTTGTAAGGAGTCTCTTAATAATTCAGTCTTTTACATTCCTACCATCAAAGCATGGATAGAGATGGTACAATGGGCTGGGAACCCAAATTCCTCTCCATTGAACTCTTTGTTGCAATAATGCTCACAGAGTGGTCTAATCATCAGCCGTGTGAATGGACCCGTGTGTAACCCGGTGAACTGTTTCCAATTACCTCGGCTATGAGCATCAAAAAGCTACACATTTACTTGATAGTGCTGTCATATTTACTTGATGGTGTCCCTTCAGAATCCACATCTGCGCAAATCATTTCGGCTCGAAAAAGCTTCCTTTATCTCTCTCTCTTGGCTGTCCCGTACGATAAGAACGATAACCACCTGATCCGACGCCAATGGCACAGATCGGTAACGGGGGTTGGACGCAGCTTCGGTTGTGCCACTCCCGGCACTCGATGATGACATTGTTCTGAGAGTGTCGAACAATTTCTACCATCTTTTTTTTTCTATTCTGTTTGTTTTGTTTTGATGTGCAGGTGAATCGGAGACTTTGCGGAGAAGCTCAAAGGACATCAAGAAGGATACTTAGAAATTTTAGGGCTTAGGACTTTTTAGGATATACACCTCTTTTGTAACTTGTGATGAAATAAAATTCAACTTTCTATCCAAATTCTCTTTACAAATTGTAATAATAATAAAATATTATGAATGAACTTCACATATTTATTAAAATCATCTTCCATTTCTTCTCCATGATTTAATTCTCAAAACATCTCAACATACGATTCATCAGTCGAATATCCTTGAATTAATCCGATCCAATCTTAATACTTTTGACATGAATAAGCTCCAATAATTAGTAGAAGTTTTCACTGTTGTCCCTCTAAAGATGAACTGGAAGATAGAAGAATGATCTCTTGTTAAACCCTGTTCCACAGATCAGGCTTTCCAAACCAAATTGATATCAAACCCACGTAAATAAACGCCTCAGAGCTTAATAACAACCCGTTTTCAAGGAATTAGCTGAATTTGCGTAAAATGACCAAAATACCCCTGGAACCAAATACAAAGTCTTGGAAGTCCATTTAGCCTGATTAAAGTCAAAACCCTAGTTTTGGATGCACTGCTTCGGAGGTGCATTGTCTGAGGGAATTGTCAACTCTTCTGACCAATTGTGAACTTTGTGAACCTTGTGAATCTTCTTAGAACACAAAGTCTTGTATTGTGAGGGCAAATTTTGGGGTGCAACAGCTGCCCCTGTTCAATTTTCTGAAACCTGAGGGGTTAGATTGGTATATTTGCCAGTCGTAACCTGGAAGGTTGAAGGGGATTGAACACAAAAGCCCAAAAATTTGCACTCACCAGTGCATGGAGTGATATTGATGGTTGGTTGAACATGATTGAGTGGGCTTAAAGATGCCACTAGGGGAAAGTTCTTCAGTAGTATAATGAGAACTGTCAGGAGTCTGGAGTAATACTGATGTAACAGCATGTCTTCATGGGGATAGAGCAATCAATAATGATAACCCTAAAGCAGTCTTGAAGCAATGATATGATTTCAGGAGGATAGAACAATGAATGGTTCTAAAGCAGTCTTGAAATAATAATGTGATATGTCTTCAGGAGGATAGAGCAATCAATAGCTCTAAAGCAGTCTTGAAGTAATGATTTCAGGAGGATAGAGCAATGGATAGCTCTAAAGCAGTCTTGAAATAATAATGTAGTTTCAGGAGGATAGAGCAATCAATAGCTCTAAAGCAGTCTTGAAATAATAATGTAGTTTCAGGAGGATAGAGCAATCAATAGCTCTAAAGCAGTCTTGAAATAATAATGTGATATGTCTTCAGGAGGATAGAGCAATCAATAGCTCTAAAGCAGTCTTGAAGTAACGATTTCAGGAGGATAGAGCAATGGATAGCTCTAAAGCAGTCTTGAAATAATAATGTGATATGTCTTCAGGAGGATAGAGCAATCAATAGCTCTAAAGCAGTCTTGAAATAATAATGTGATATGTCTTCAGGAGGATAGAGCAATCAATAGCTCTAAAGCAGTCTTGAAGTAACGATTTCAAGAGGATAGAGCAATGGATAGCTCTAAAGCAGTCTTGAAATAATAATGTGATATGTCTTCAGGAGGATAGAGCAATCAATAGCTCTAAAGCAGTCTTGAAGTAACGATTTCAGGAGGATAGAGCAATGGATAGCTCTAAAGCAGTCTTGAAATAATAATGTGATATGTCTTCAGGAGGATAGAGCAATCAATAGCTCTAAAGCAGTCTTGAAATAATAATGTGATATGTCTTCAGGAGGATAGAGCAATCAATAGCTCTAAAGCAGTCTTGAAGTAACGATTTCAGGAGGATAGAGCAGTGGATAGCTCTAAAGCAGTCTTGAAATAATAATGTGATATGTCTTCAGGAGGATAGAGCAATCAATAGCTCTAAAGCAGTCTTGAAGTAATGATTTCAGGAGGATAGAGCAGTGGATAGCTCTAAAGCAGTCTTGAAATAATAATGTGATATGTCTTCAGGAGGATAGAGCAATCAATAGCTCTAAAGCAGTCTTGAAGTAATGATTTCAGGAGGATAGAGCAACGGATAGCTCTAAAGCAGTCTTGAAATAATAATGTAATATGTCTTCAGGAGGATAGAGCAATCAATAGCTCTAAAGCAGTCTTGAAGTAATGATTTCAGGAGGATAGAGCAACGGATAGCTCTAAAGCAGTCTTGAAATAATAATGTGATATGTCTTCAGGAGGATAGAGCAATCAATAGCTCTAAAGCAGTCTTGAAGTAATAATGTGATATGTCTTCAGGAGGATAGAGCAATGAATGGCTCTAAAGCAGTCTTGAAATAATAATGTGATATGTCTTCAGGAGGATAGAGCAATCAATAGCTCTAAAGCAGTCTTGAAGTAATAATGTGATATGTCTTCAGGAGGATAGAGCAATCAATAGCTCTAAAGCAGTCTCGAAGTAATGATTTCAGGAGGATAGAGCAATGGATAGCTCTAAAGCAGTCTTGAAATAATTAGATGGCTTCAGGAGGATAGAGCAATGAATAGCTCTAAAGCAGTCTTGAAGTAATAATGGCTTCAGGAGGATAGAGCAATCAATAGCTCTAAAGCAGTCTTGAAGTAATAGAATGGCTTCAGGAGGATAGAGCAATCAACAGCTCTAAAGCAGTCTTGAAATAATAATGTGATATGTCTTCAGGAGGATAGAGAAATCAATAGCTCTAAAGCAGTCTTGAAGTGATGATTTCAGGAGGATAGAGCAATGGATAGCTCTAAAGCAGTCTTGAAATAATAACGTAATTTCAGGAGGATAGAGCAATGGATAACTCTAAAGCAGTCTTGAAATAATTAGATGGCTTCAGGAGGATAGAGCAATGAATAGCTCTAAAGCAGTCTTGAAGTAGTAATATGACCTCATGAGGATAGAGCAATGAATAGCTCTAAAGCGGTCTTGAAGTAATAGGATGATTTCAGGAGGATAGAGCAATCAGTAACTCTAAAGCAGTCTTGAAGTCATGAGAGGCTATCAGGAGGATAAAATAACCCTGAGGTTACAATAAAGCAGTCCCAAAGTAATAAGAAACTCATCAGGAGGATAAAGTAACCCTGAGGTTACAATAAAGCAGTCCCAAAGATCATAAGATTGTTTGTTGGATAATTAACCTGAAAACAAGGTAGCATTCTGTATAACAACATTAGTTTATGCTTTATGTATGCATGTATGACATGATGCACTTAGGTAATGTACTATAGACATATATGTTATGGTATGATGTAAATGATGTATGTATGCTATGACACTGCTGGAAGTGTCTGGATATCCTTGTATAACAACTGCTGGCCAAGGAAAATAAATCCCGATTCGTTGTTGAAGAATATATAACCCTCCGTCTGCTGGGGATAACAAGGTATAGATAACCTCCCGTTGTTGAGGATAGTAGGGTATAGATAACCTTCGTTTTCTTTTGATAGTAGGATAAGTATAACATCCCGTCTTCGTTCATCGTGCCCTTATTGGAAAGTAATTTCCCGTATATCCGTATGAGGATAAAAGAGATGGATATAAATTCCAGGGGAGATTAGACTTTGTGAAAATGGATTAGTCCTACTGATGGTTTGTAACTGTCTTGTAAAGATGAACCGGCGAAGCTTCGTTGAAATCCTGCCCTCGTTCGTCCTTAGTAAATACTATTACTGCATTTTCATGCATTTCTGGTAAACATCAATCATATTAAAAGCATACATGCATTTCTGGTAAACATCAATCATATTCAAAGGCATACATACATTCAAACACAACCAATGGACGTTTCGCTTATGTAAATAGGGTAAAAGTAAATCTGGATTCAAAAGATGGAATTTATTTATATCAAAAGTGACCCATACACGGGTAAGTTTGTACAAGGAGACATAAACCCTAGTAAGAGAATTTTGTCATGAAGCTTTACAAAAAGAATCAGCTATGTGGGAAATAATCCTATTGAGTTTCAATTCTACTATTGCCACTCAAGTATCTCATCTTCTTGCTGTTGAGACGGAAACGATTGGATTGAGCTTTATCTGTTTGAGCTTGAGTAAGTAGTACAACTGGTTGCAGTTTCATGAGTGATCCAAACGAGACAGTCATACGCTTTAATCCCTAACTTTTGCCTGGATTGCCCTTTCAGGTTTTCAATCCACCGGGATACCCTTTTTTGCCCAAGCCGCCTTTTCAGGTTTTCGACTTGCCGGGTGTACATCTTTTTATATATATATCCCTAATTTTTGCCCAAACCTTTTTGGTTTGCCGGGATGCCCTTATTTTTGCCTAGGCCTGTCAACCTAGCGGGTCTCTTTTTATGCGTAGTATTTTTTAACTATGTCTGCGTTTACCGGTTGTGGGAAGTCTTCACCATCCATTGTAGTCAGTATCATGGCACCTCCTGAGAACACTGTCTTGACTACAAATGGTCCCTCATATGTTGGAGTCCACTTGCCCCTAGGATCACCCTGTGGTAATATGATACGCTTGATTACCAAGTCACCAGCCTGATATACCTTTGGCTTAACCTTCTTGTTAAAAGCTTTGATCATCCGTTTCTGGTACATCTGGCCATGACAAACTGCTGCTAACCTTTTCTCATCAATCAAATTTATCTGGTCAAGTCGAGTCTGAATCCACTCATCTTCATCCAAGCCTGCATCCTTCATAATTCTCAAGGAACTGAATCTTCATATCAATAGCAACTTGCATACCCATGATACATGCCTCATACTCAGCCATGTTATTGGTACAATAGAAACAAAGTCTGGCAGTAATCGGGGTATGACAACCTTCAGGGGAACTAATCACAACACCAACACCATTACCATGTGCATTGGAGGCACCATCAAAAACCATAGTCCATCGGGATCCTTGTTCAGGTCCGTCATATTGTCCAGGTTCTTTGGTAACAGACATAATGTCTTCATCAGGGAACTCAAAATTCATTGACTGGTAATCATCTACTGCTTGATGAGCCAAATGATCAGCAACAACACTCCCCTTAATGGCCTTCTGAGTGGTATACTGTATATCATATTCCGTCAAGATCATTTGCCATCTTGCAATTCTTCCGGAGAGAGCAGGTTTCTCAAATATGTACTTGATTGGATCCATCTTCGAAATCAACAAGGTAGTATGGGTCAACATATACTGTCTTAGTCGGCGAGCAGCCCATGCCAAAGCGCAGCAAGTTTTCTCGAGCAGTGAGTATCTTGTTTCACAGTCGGTAAACTTTTTGCTAAGGTAGTATATTGCCTGCTCTTTTCGACCAGACTCGTCATGTTGCCCCAATACACACCCCATTGAGTTGTCTAATACTGTTAAATACATAATCAAGGGTCTTCCATCAACTGGTGGCATTAAAATTGGAGGTTCTAGCAAATATCTCTTGATTTCATCAAAGGCAGTCTGGCACTCATCATTCCATTCCATCATCTGATCTTTCTTCAACAACTTGAAGATTGGCTCACAGATGGTAGTTAATTGGGAAATAAATCTTGCAATGTAGTTCAATCGTCCCAAGAAACCTCTAACCTCCTTCTCAGTACGGGGAGCTGGCATCTCTCGTATAGCTTTCACTTTTGCAGGATCCACTTCAATACCTTTTCCACTGACAATGAAACCCAGGAGCTTTCCAGATCTAACTCCAAAAGTACCCTTGTTTGGATTTAATCTCAACCTGTATTTCTTCAACCTCTCAAACAACTTGTTCAGATGATCAAGATGTTGCTCTTCATTCTGAGATCTGGCTATCATATCATCCACATATACCTCTATCTCATGATGAATCATATCATGAAACAAAGCCACCATAGCACGCTGATATATTGCCCCTGCATTCTTCAAACCAAATGGCATTACCTTATAGCAAAAGGTGCCCCACTGTGTCACAAATGTAGTCTTCTCCATATCTTCAGGTGCCATCTTGATTTGATTGTAACCAGAGAAACCATCCATAAAAGAGAATACCTTATGCTGAGCAGTGTTGTCTACCAGAATATCAATATGAGGAAGTGGAAAGTCATCTTTAGGGCTAGCCTTGTTCAGATCTCTTTTCTGTTTTCTTCAGTTCCCAGATTCACAACTTCGACTGGCTCTTCATGTGGCTGTATAGCTTTCTCTTCTTGTTGTAACAACCTAGCAAGCTCTACAGGTATTTCACAATCTTCCTCGTCTCCGTCTTCAGTTTGATAGATCGGATTCTCGAAATTGTAATTGGCAATAGTAGAACTGTTATCAACTGGATCCAGAGTGGATGAGGATCGGCATTTTAGTGACGTGGGTGTGTGTAAGAACACATAGCTGATAAAGCAAAAATAAAAGAAAAAGAAAGACAAGGAACACAATATTTACGAAAACGAAACGTCCATTGATTTTATGGAATGAAGTATGCAAATGAAATGACAACCCGTAACAAGCACACCATTGTGCCCCGGGTAAGGCACATGGCTTGAAAGTTTTAATTGTTCCAAATTTAAAAAACATAACACAGTAATAGTATTTACTCCTGACTAAAGGAGATAGGGATAACACCTTCAGCTTTCCAATTATTGAGTCCAGCACCCACAGTAGGAAAAATCCATGCCTCCAAGTTGTGGTCTTCATCTTGATCTCCCACAGCATTGATAACCCCTTGATTGGTGATACGAACAGCACGAGCACGACGAACAGCCTTCTGGGACTCTTCTTCCACCACAGCTTTTGCATCATTGAGGAGGCCATTGCCATTGTTGGAGGTTTCTGATGACCACAGGAACCTTCTTCACCGCAGGAGGAGTCACACAATCCTTAACAGCCCAGGGAACCACTTCAAATGACTGACATGGAGTTTCAATGTATTCACCTTCTACTTCCAGATACTTGAAAGTGTTTACGTGGCTGACAAAGTATTCTTCCTCTCCAAAGACAGTAACAACTTTTCCATTCACCGGATATCTCAACTTTTGATGTAATGTGGAGGTCACAGCACCTGCCCCATGGATCCAGGGACGACCAAGCAGACATGAGTACGAAGGACGAATATCCATCACATAGAATGTAGCAGTAAACACCTGAGAGCCAACCTTGATTGGAAGATCAATTTCCCCATGCACTACTCTTCTAGAACCATCAAAAGCCTTTACCACAATATTACTGGGCTTCAATACCGTATCTTCAGAACTCAGCTTGTTCAGGACTTCCTCAGGCAACACATTCAGAGAGGAACCATTGTCTATCAGCACATGAGACAGGGTAGTGCCCCTGCATTCAATTGAAATATGCAAGGCCCTGTTATGATCCCTCTTGGCGGGGTCAAGTCAGCATCAGAAAATCCTAACCCGTTGTCATAGGTCAGGTGAGCAACACAATTCTCAAACTCGTCCACAGAAATTGCACTGGGTACATGAGCCATCTTTAGAAACTTGATCAATGACTTGGCATGAGCCTCAGAACATAATAACAGGGAGAGCATAGAAATCTTTGAGGGAGTATGCCCCAGCTGATCAACAATATCATAATCACTCTTGCGAATGATTTTCAATACTTCTTCCATCTGCTTAGAGAGGTCATCAGCAGCTGGCACATCAGTAGATACAGGCTCAATAACAGGACCCTTGCCCCGAGCATCAGTGGTGGAAGTAACAGCGGGAGTAACTGCACTCTTAGAAGCAACTGGAGGAGAGAAGACTCTTCCACTACGAGTGATCTTGCTAGATCCAGCAATATTATCAATGTCGACAGGCATATCAGGTAAAGGCTCTTGCTTGACACCATGGATGTAAACATCAGACCCATAGTGCCAAGGCACCGCTTTGTCAGATGTATAAGGAATAGGACCAGGAGTGGTAATGATCAGAGGAACTACTCTGGCTTCAGCAACAACTTTCACAGGACCTTCAGCAGTGATCTGGATTGGGCCCCTGATGAGTGATTTTAATGGGACCCTTTGAAGTGATTCTTAGTGGTACTTTGTCAACCATGTCAACCTCTTCAATCTTTTTACCCTGAGTCAGATGATCCACCATACTTTCTACAGATGCTGGTCTTCTTTCAAACACTATAGTATATTTATCCATGAGACGTTGAATCCCATCTCTCAAAATGAAGCAACTATCCGGCTTATAGGTACAATATAGACAATCTTCATGACAACCTGGAAAGATCCCAGCTTGTACTAACCTCTTTTGATAACAGACAATGGTGTGCTCAACTCCATAACTGAATAGACATGCAGATCTTCATCAATATCTTCATCAATGGCGTTGACAGTCTTCTCGTGATTTGGCATTGGAGCTGTAATCACATTTGGAGTACCTGGTGGATCAAACTCAATTTCTCCAGCATCAATCATATCCTGAATTTTGTTCTTCAAGACCCAGCAGTTATTAGTATCATGTCCTGGACAGTTTGAATGATATGCACATCGTGCATTGGGATTGTACTTGGGAGAGGTAACATTGGGATTCCGAGGGGCCTCCCTCAGGGTAATAAGTTCAGCTTTCAACAAGTGTTGCAATGCCTGAGCCATTGACATGTTGATCTTCGTGAACTGTCTTCTAGCCCTCTGTTGGTTGCCTTGAGGCTGCTCTGTCGTTGCAGGAGTTGGATTTGAAATATGAACTGCACTAACAGACTGATGCCTTCTGTTACGATCAGGCTGACCATACACAGCATTAGATTCTTTCTTCCCAGTGGAGGCTTCTTTGCAGCACCTGATGAAGAAGTGCCCATTTGGATCTTACCACTCTTGATGCCATTCTCTACTCGCTCTCCTGTCATGATCAACTCAGTGAAGCCAGATGATGAGCTTCCAATGAGATGACTGTAAAACGGACCATTCAGCGTACACATGAACATATCAACCAATTCCCTATCAGTCAAAGGGGGTTGAACTCTTCCAGCTAAGTCTCTCCACTTCTGAGCATACTCCTTAAAGCTTTCTTTGGCACCCATAGACATGCTTGCTTTATGAAGTAGCTTTGTTAGCTCTAGGATCCTTGCTTGGCTTGCTTTGTAATGAGCCTCGAAAGTATCCCTTTGCTCTTTCAGTTGGATCCATGATCTCTGCAAGTCTTCCATATCAGTAGGCATGTCTGGGTGAAGGATGGCATAAGTTGTGTCTCCTTCAGCAACAGGTTCCATGGTAACTGGTAGGATGGCAGGATATGGCATCATGAGTGTCTGAGCACGAAATCGTACCCATCTGAGATAAGCCTCCATAGGAATGGTGTACTTAGGCTCCAGTGTCTTGCTGTCAATCCTGTTTACCTTTTCCCAAGCTCGTATGAATCTCTGACGGTAACCCCGAAGATCGTTGTCGTAGTCAAACACAATGCCCTGAATCAACATGTCATGTGGACCATCGCTCCGGGCATAACCAAACTGTCGTAAAGCTAGAGATGGGTTGTAGGTGATGCCTCCTCTTATGCCTAGAAGTGGCACATTAGGAAACTCCCCACAACGGTCAATGATGGTGACATTCTCCGTAGATCTGGAGCACCAATGGATGTCTGAGTGAGAAAGTGACATGATCCTCTTGGACCATCTGAACCCTTGCTCATTCTTCATTACTGAGCGAGGAAGGTGAGAAATAAACCACCTAGAAAGTAAAGGTATGCAGCACATCAAAGTTCCTCTTGCTCTTGTAGTACGGGTGTGAAGAGAATGTAGGATGTCTCCAAGTAAGGTAGGCACTGGATTGTGACTCAGGAATATGTTGATGGCATGAACGTCTATGAACTGATCAGGATTGGGGAACAACACTGAGCCATAAATCAATAAGGCTAAGATCTCCTCAAAAGCATCGTAGCTCATAGCCTTCAAGAACATTTGAGCTTTATCCACTAATACCTTGGCAAGAATACCTTTAACTCCACTTCTCGTCTCTAGAACGATGTCAGACTTCTTCAGATGTAGAGCTGCAGCAATAACTTCTGGTTTAAGCTCCTTCTCTAAGCCTGTGAATGGCTTCTGATCAAGAACAGGTA